>JAODKL010000037.1:227538-244138 GCA_026780765.1 Petrocephalus schoutedeni
ATGTGTATTCCTAGACATATATACCTTTAAATAAGGAGGAGTGGGTTGAATTACACACACAGGGTCTGAAGAGTTCCTCCCACAGCCAAAAAAAATCTTATGTCATTGACCTTTGACCTAACTGGAACCTAGCATTGCATTAATTGGCAAGTGTAGCTGATCAGAGTTTATTCTTCATTCCCAGGACAAAATTGCCTGTGCACTTCTTTTCCACCAGCGGATATGCGCTGGCCATGCATCCATCCAGGCAATTTAAATCCCTCCCACCCAGCACTCACCCCATGTCACGCTCCAGGGGTTCATACCCGTGTCATTGTCATTGTGGTATGTGGAACATAAAATGACAGCAGGCTGCAGAATAATAATAAAAAAAAAAAAGCGAAAATCAGCTCAACCAAGGCCAGGCATAACCCCAGTGCAGATTAATGCCTTTCTGTGCTGTTTTTTCTGTAATTGGAGAGTGCTTCCAAAGGACAATGGCAACAGACAGAAAGCTAACACTAGAAGTACAAGCAAATAAAGTGAATGCTACCAATGTAATAATAGTGCAGTAGTTTCATGCTGTCAGAAGCCTTTGCGTAGCACAGAAAAAGCTGGTGCCTGCTTATATGGGTGATGGGTTTCAGGTTAGGAAATTACCCGGAAAACATGCTAGGGCCTATGAAATATTGCCCTTTCAATTTTCTGCAAATTACAGAAAAATAAGCTATATGGAGATCCTAGGGTCCTTTGCCAATTAATTTATTTATAATTCGAAGGCACGAGATGTATGAGGGCCCTCAGTTTAGAGTTTATCATGCGTTTATCATGGCTGTTTCCATACTGTCCTCCAGAAAGGTGGTATAGAGATGATGGTTAAAAAAACAGCCAATTTCTCATTCTCAGTCTTTATAAGCAAAATGTCGCCAGAGGATTTCTGCAGTGATTTCTGAGCTCTGCCTGTTTCCTCCAGCCCATTCAAATGGGAGGCTTACATCAATCTGCTGTTTGCTTTCTTTTTACTTTTTCACTGGTCTGGGCCACAAGCCTCATTAAAAATTGCTTTGTTCGCTAAGTGAACCATGTGAGAAAAATAATGTGTGAATTTACGTCGCGTCTGTTCTGCCAATTGGACAAAGAGAGGAGTTTGCATTATACTCGATTCTTGTGTTATTTCTGATGTTGCTGAAGCATGAGGTACAGTTTAGCAGGGACCCAATGGCCTTCAGGATGTCCTCATAACTGTTTGTGGTTGGGGAGGGGGGTGGTCACTGTTCAATGATGTGACCCTGGATTGGGCACTATCTCATAACAGTGCTCAATGTCACCTAGTGGAGGCCAGATGGCATTTCAGGTGATGGTCGCAGAAAAGGGACTGAGGTGACAATGTCTTCTGTTTGATAATGCTGACTCCATACCTTTGGCCATGTAAGGAAAAGTGTTTTTGGGCATAACAGGAGGAAGGGCTAAGAAAATCTGCTGACTGCGTCTTCTGGGGCAAGCAGGCTGGGGGTGGGCATGTACTGGAGCGAATGCTCCCGGGTCGGCATTTTATCTGATCGCCACGTTATCTTCCCAGCAAACAAGCTGAGCACCGATGGGCCGTGAGATATACGGGCAGAAAGTGGGATGGATGCAAATCACTTTTTCACGCAGAGATTGATGAGACAACTTTATTGGTTTTGCACTGCGCATTTCCAGTGCAAATCAGCAGTACTGTCAATAGTTGCAGAGTGCTTCTATTCTCAAAAGGAATCCAAGCCAAGAATAGCTTTACTGATTGGAAAAATAATGTAGTTTATCGTGATATGCTTTAGAACAAATTCACATGGCACTGTTTTATGTTTAACTGATTATTTGTACTGCAACAAATTTCAGTAAATTTGATGTACCAGTTTACTGTTCTGTTGCAGGATTTCATTTAATATCTTGACAGGCTTAACTGCGGCAGAACTATACTGTGGACAGCTTACAGTTTACGTTTCAGATAAAGCAGGCCCTGACATTAAGTTCTCTGTCTTCTTGTACTGAATTGGATCGGACCTCAGTTATTTATTCCCCCCTCTCTTGTTCTCTTGTGTGGGGAAAAGAATGGCCAGCAGCAGACAAAAAATGGGGCCTTGGGTGCCGGTTAGGCTGAGTTTAATGGAGATGGGCGTTTTCAATCAGAGCGGGGATCCGGTCAATTTCATACTATCGCACTGGCAATTTCTACTGACTGACAAAAGTCTATTTCGTAAGAGCGTCTCGCATCCCTGCCCACTGCCCAGACATTTACAGCTGACGCCGGCGTGTCCTTAAAACGGAGGAAATGCATCCAAACAGGGCCACCGCTTTGAAGAAATGGATTCTCGTTATTATAACTCCAATAAGGAAATGAAAGAACACAGACTGGGAAACAAAGAGTTTAGGTGGGTAATTTACTCTCCTGGGGAGAATATCAGAGAAAACGAAGTAGAACCCACAGAGGTATGGTCCTGTACTGGGAATCGCCTTTGTCCATCGTATTACATCATGTACATGGAAGCTGCTTGCTGCTAAGCAAAATACCACAAAACATTTAAGCTCATAGACACCAATATACTCTCAGATTAGAAAACATAGGCATTCCAAATTCAAAATGTTTTGAAAAGCCAAGAAGCACTTTTTAAAGGTGGGACATGTGCCTGCTTTAAGCTGTAACCTAAGTGTGACTCTTTGAAAGCTTTAAAATGCTGAAATACCCACTCAATATGAAACCAGCCGGTTCCCGCTCCCCGAACCACAGGTATCATTGACTGACATGATCACATTCTTGATTTAAACATCACATTTACCATCCTGCCTCAGCGGGACAGTGATTTTCTGTTAATGCCACTCGCTGTTGAAGGAAGCTCGTTTGATTTAGTGTGGTTTTGTAAGGTGCCATTGGTTGAGATGAAAGGGGAGCCTCTTGATCATTCTGAGGACTAGAACCCACTGAACTCCAAGGAAAGGTTTAACTAATATTACACTATTTAGCTAAATATATGAATAGAAAATAACATTTCTACTTGGGAACATCAATACCTTTATTAAATGGTTGTCACAGAAACCATTTTGGAAACCGTTTGGAAATCATAGCTAAATGTTTGTTGAGAACAAGTTTGTTACATGGTACACAGTGACTGATTAGTCACGTTACCTGGTGAAAACTGAAAAAAGTATGTTTTGGATGAGTTTATTTTTGCATGTGAAATGCCTTTATTCCCATTGGCTGCCCGTAATCCGCTAGCTGGCGTGACTCATGCCTTGCTTCATGCTACGTCATTCATTTGCACAGACTAATGCAGGAGCAGGACAGACTGTTTTTATCTCGGCTGCAGTTCATTTTTAGCAGTACCACTGCCAGCACATTCCAAATCTCTCTTTATGGAAAATAAAACAGAGGAAATATCATTAAATATCATTTCAATTGGATTTAGATTGGTTCTTGTAGTTATAGCTTATCCATGACTGGGGTTTATTAAATGTAAACTTGTAACATGTAAGTTCTTGTGAAACTGACATTACATCGCCTAATACGGTTTTCAGAAGATATGCATTTTTCCGGGGTAAGGGGACCAGCAGCGGTCAGGGCATACATGCAGGACACCTCTCATGCCCCTTACCTACCCCCATAATGTTTCCTAATGGGGACACTGCTCACGGAATTTCATTAATTTGTCTGATTCTGAAACTCTGATTCTGAGGTACAGTGGTTTTGAACAGTATGAGTTGCACTAAATAGATGGGCAGATTCACGGACTTAAGGGCAAACTGTGATTGTTGGAAGCCCTGGGTCTTTGATAAAATGTGGGGTGCCCCAGGACTCCAGAAGAGAATTCCAGTGGGTAATGTCCTGGACAGTTTAGTTAAGCCAGAGAAAATGCCAGATACAGCCACAGTTGGATGTATTTTTGTGTGACTTTTGTTTGACATTTGTTTATATAATATAATATAATATATATATATATATATATATATATAATTAAAAAAATTATAATACCTTTGAAAAGCCACATGCAACGCTGACACGATGATTAGTTCAGATTATAAAGCAGCAATCTTTTAATTATGAGAACACGATCCTTCAAGGGTCTTTCAAGAAATGCACAGGAGGAACCTTCAGCCTTAATTTAATTTACTAAGTGTTCATTTGCATTAATCAACACGATTTTCCTACTTTTTGTTTTGCACCAGATATCCAAATACATCATCATCCTTTCATGTAAAACAGCACAAACTACAGCTGTCTGCCGTTCCCGTAAATGTGCATCACATTAGTATGTTCAGCGATTTATATCTTAAGCCCAAAGTCTATTTCACGCCTTTGTGTGTATGTATGTACTTTCTGGATTGGTTTTCACGCCAAATCCAGGATTTAGTCGGTTAATGGTCTAAATCTGGCTTTAGCCGGGACCCACCATTAAGCGACGGGTTTTCTCATAGGCTTCACAACCGGAGGGACTGAGCCCACATCCATCCTCGAGTGAAGGGCCGACTCGGCTGATTGAAAGGCTGATTGGGAACTGAGATTATCCTCTTGCGTGTTTCCAGCCTTCGGCACGAGATCTTTTGCTGGGGTTGAGGCTGCGGAGTGGCACTCTCTGACATTTTATCGGTGACGCGCGGCCCGGCGCTTTGCGAAAACCACAGGCTTGCTGGAGGATATAATGACAGGAAATGTCTGAAGCAGACCATCTCTTGTCGAGACAGTGATGCGGTGCATCAGTACTCCGTTCCCTTCCAATGTGCCCCTCTCGGGCTGGCGGAAGCTAATTAAATCTCTATGTGTGTATGAAAAACATTAAAATAAGACTTGTGCTGCATACCAAACATTGGCATCCTGTGGATTTTAATCCTGGAGTGTTTATTCTGCATATCTATTCAGAAAATTCAGGGAAACCTCGCATTTGAAATGTATGCAATATGCATGGAACATAAAATACATAAAAATAAGAATCACTGCATCATTGCACATGAGTTTCGATTATATTCAGAATGGCATGCCTGTTGCTACGGCATCCTTTAAAGGGATTTCAGAGTATGCTGATTGAAATATCCCTTTAAATCCGATACCCTCATTGTTCATATGGATGTATGGAAACTAGAAGCCTGAAATGTACGGCGACATACTGGGGGCACTGAGTGGCGCTTCAGCGACATAGCCAGCCCACTTTCGACGGGGTTTACTGCACAATCCCAAACTGTGATACTGAGGACGAGGAGCGATGGGAAGCAGGGCGGATTTCTGCACCTGAATTTGCCTTTTCTTTTTTAGGAGAAATGATGGATAAAGAAAAGCGAAAATGACAGTATATCATTTTCTGTATCTTTTCTTATCATGGACTGGATACACAATGGGGTCATCTGTTGCTCTGGTTACAGCATTCAGCGGAATAAAGAATGTACGCATGAATCCCTCATCAAGGCCCGCTCAATATGAAACAGAGCCTCAAGTTCAATAGCCTGAAATTAAATTAACACATTATGTAATGTGTCAGCAAAAGACTGCTTACAGGAGCTGAAATTGAGGTCAAAAGATGACTGTTAAGTGTCCATCAATCATGCAAGGCTACATCAGATCTTGATTCTTAAAAGGAAGAATTGACCACAGTTTTGGTTGATGCACAGAGACCCCCACCACCCATGTGAGGTTTTGGGATCTGCGGAAAAATCATGGGAGGAGAAACTGATGTTCATGTTATGAGAAATCCTGGTGGAAGAGACTTGCTGAATTCAGAGCCGTTATTTAGCCCACATACATAAGCTCTGTGACTCCATCTCGATTCGTTTGATTATTAGATTGTAATGGAAGAATCGCATGTTATGTTGCCATTGGGCCGCTGAGGACCAGTTCAATTTGAAGAGTTTTCCTTTACGATCAGAATCAGAATTCACTTTATTGGCCAGGTATACCTACATGTACTAGAAATTTGTTTCGGCAGATTGGTGCATACGTTTGCAGGCAACATAAAACATAAATTAAAAAAGAGAAACTAATTGTGACAGGTTAGTGCCACATCCTGGGTAATTCCCTGCCTTGTGCCCATAGATTCTGGGATAGACTCCGGACCCCCACGACCCTGAATAAGACAAGCAGCCATGGGAAATGGAAAGAATCAGATTACTGCACATTTTTGAGCTGCGTGTTGGCTGAGATGGGACCCCACACCTGCAGCTCCTCCATATGAAACGCAGAAGTGAAACCTGACTCTTTCCATGTGAAGATGGTGGACGGCAGAGACCCAAAAACACCTGTCATCTTGCATTCTGATGCACTGCGATATAAGGATTCTTGGAATGTCCTGCTCCTTCGTGTGTGTGGGTCAGTGACCCGCCTTCATCTGTTCTGGAAAGGCAGTGTGCTTCGGTGATTCTCGCAAGGAACCTGCAAAGAACCTCGCTAGGAACCACTGCAGAAACATGTGACCCTGCTCTGGAGCTGGTTATTTCTTGCTTTCAGTGGGGAATACTGAAATATCTTTGCTCTGTATTGGGGTGGGGGGTTGTTTTTTTTTTACTTATTTATATCCACACCATCATATCATATTTTTTCCAGGCAAGCCAATAGGTAGGTATAAGAAAATCCCCCACAGGCCTTTTTGACCAGGAACACTGCCTAGTCTCAGGCTCAGTCTGATCCCCTGTTAGTGGAATCTCGGTCCCCTCCATCCATCTTTAACGCTGGAGGTTTATCAGAGTTGTAGTTCTCGATATCCGGTCTTGACCGCTCAACCTGATCTCGGTCTTGTCTCGCTCTCTAACCCGTTTTATTTTGATCTTGCCTTGGTCTTGGCCATAAGTCTCAAAATATTACAAAACATATCTCAATCAACATGCAAATAAACTTCTGTCCCCTCAGTATGTATGCATTAATTTTTCTGCTCTGTCTTCTTGTAGCGGCATTATTTAAAATGTACTACATCGCCCAGCTGCCCTGGCGGTAAAACGCTAGTGGGCAGCTTCAGATGGATAAAAAGCATGAACGCAGAGATGTGGTTAGCAAGGCAGATAACAGCTGGAAAATGGGGTAACTGCAGCAATGTGGGCTTCATCTGCCGTCATCCAGTTTGGCTATATGTCGCAACCTCAGCTCCTGTTGGGCGCATTATCAGCAGTGGGGGTCTTATCTTGAGACCACACTGTGCCCAAATGGGAGCCAGAGTGTTAACAAATTTAGTGTTCTTAAAGTGCAGTTATGCACTGTTGCACATCACTGAGGTTTATACATGGAAGAGTCCATTTTGCATGGACAAAGCCAGCATGGACATAGTTGCATCCTTTTCTCTTGGGTACCTTCAGCACACCCCTGGCCCACAGGGGAATAGTCGGGCTGCATTAGAAAACTGGAGTTTGACATGCCCTCCCTTATGGTTTCAGGCCTGGGCAGCTCTGAAGACACAGGGAGCAGTGGAGCAAGCCACGAGATCTTCTTGGTGTCTTCGAAATGTCAGAAATAACTGCATGGCTAGGTTAAGCGATGTTTGCCTCAAAGAAGCATTTCAGCAGCAGAGACCCTGCATGGTGGATTTATGAGGAAATAAGGCATTTGATAGCAGCCCCAGAAGATATATTGTACAGTAAGGCTGGGAGGCTGATGAACCACTTTAAGGAGATTAAGTAGATTGTCGAATGGACACACAGACACTCCAAAACACAGAAAAATACATATAAAAATTCATATTAAAATACTGCAAGCAGGCAGCAGGCATGGCTTGTTAGTCCTGTTAGGGAGAAAACGGGAGGGGCAGGAAGGCAGGGCATGACACTATTTCCAGATACCTTTTTTGTTTGGTTTTTTCCTTTCTTGCTTTTGGTTTTTCAGCTTTTCTCCGGAGAAGAGATCGACCATAGCACCTTACATGTATAGTAAATCCTCAAAAAACGTGACTAGTGAGGTAATTTTTTCAACGATTACTTGTTAAGGTTAGGGCTGGGTAGAGGTTAAGGGTGTCATGACTGGGATTAGGGTTTTTCCCTTAGAAATTAATGGACAGTCCACACTAAGATAGTAATACAAACACGTGTGTGTGTGTTTTATTTTTTTCAGCAGGGATGTTGCTGACTGATTAGCTGTGAGAAGAGGCTGTTATTGAACCTGGTGTTTCAGGTGAGAAAGCCCCTGATGCTCTCAACCATCTTTGGGGCTGAAGTGAGGATGAAAGTCATCCTTCCTTGTATGATTGGTCCTCTTGAAGCACTGACTAGTGTAAATGTTCGCAATGAGAAGGAGGATGGATGAGGCATATACCGAGCAGACTTCGCTACCCATTTACAGCCTTCCTGTACCAGATTTTGATGTCACAATTGAGGATGCTCTCCACAGTACTTCAGTGTAAGCCAGTGGGAGTAACCTCAGACTTCTTGACCACAGTGCATGAATCTATTCCATTTGATGTGACCTCCCTGGAATTTGAAGAACTTTACTCTTTCTACCACTGTAGCATCAAGCAGCAGAGTGGAGTGGTCCACTGGTGTCAATAGATTTCTCTTTCAGCTTGTCTACGATGAGCATAAATGATTAACTTCACACCAGGATACCAGGTGACTCTTTTCGGGGCTGTTGATAAGGCCTGCCACTGTGGAGTCATCAGCCAACTTGATGATGTGTCTGACAACACAGTCATGGATCAATAGTGTGAACAGTACAGGGCCAAAGACACAAACCTGTGGGGGCTCTGGTGTTCAGGGAACCAGGGAGAGCACTCTCCCTCCCAGATCTGGACCTGATGGTCAGGAGATCGAAGACTTAGTTCTATGGCCTGATGCTTAGTCCTATAGTGGTGAGTTTACTAATTAGGGTTTGGGGTGTGATGGTGTTGAATACTGAGCTGACGTTGACAAACATGATTCTGACATCAGTATCCTTAAGGTACAGGTGGGAGAGTGCCAGGTGAATAGCAGAGGATATTGCATCCGTAGTGGAGAGGTTCTGGTGGTAGGTAACTATAGAGGCCGTGATGGAGGCCACCACAAGCCTTTCAAAACAATTAATAACAAGAAAATGGCTTTAGTCTCGGAGGGGTTTGAATGGTAATGTCTTGGTACAGGGATGATAGTGGTTTCCTTGAAGAATCTAGGAATAGCATCCTGCACTGATGAGGTGGTAGGGAAGTCCCTAACGGCTTCTCCCTGTGAAGAGGGACACCTTTCATTCTTGTTTGGGCTTACCCTTTTAGGGGTCTTTTTACTTCAGCCCCTGGGGCAGGCAGCACTGGGTTTCAGACAGGGGCGTAGTTCTTACTATGGTAGCACGTTGGATGCCTCACACCATGCATAAAAGTCTTTGAGCACATCAGGTCGGGGAGTGTACCCTCTGGAGGGTTCTAACTATTGCCTTATTTGACTGTAACAAACTGCAAATGTGTCATTGGTGTTCAGATGGTTTTAGATCCTCTGTGTAGATGTGGCTTTGTCTCTATTAATATCAGCTGTGAGGCTGCTCCTCTTCTGAAGGAAGCTCGATGCACTTTGAGTAAGGAGCCAACACCCGCATTCAGCCTCTGGGTCGTTTTGAGTCTGTAACCATAGCATCATCCACACATTTGCCGATGTAGCCGGTGACGGACGCGACATATCGCTCTAGGCACATCACACCCCTGTATGTACGACCAGAACCCTCCAATAGCAGTGAGTTCGCTCCCTCTGGTCACACTGAGTATTTCTGTACTGGATTTTTGCGTTTCAGGCAAGGGTGCTGTGAAATATGGGATTGAACAGTAGATGTGTGATCGGAAAGTAGAGGAGAGAGAAAGCTCTGTATGCATTACTTAAATCCTCACTTCCTTCCTGCTCACAGGTTTACTAACAAGTCACAGCTTGTTGAGAATGTTCCCTTCTGGGCGCTTTACCCAGAAGTGCGTAGTTCTCTCAGAAGCCAGTGTGGCGTTTCCCCCCTTTTTCAGTCGATAATACTTTTAAAGGAATTAAAAAGAATAGCAGAAGCTCAATCATTGCGCCATGAATGAAGTTAACCTCTTAAAATGCTGAATGCGGTTAAGAGCTTATTGGACCCTGGAAAAGAGCATTTGTAAAGTAATGAGTTTTAGCCGGCCAGTCAGCAAATCGCGAATGCGCTACAGCCGCACGTTACATTGATTCCGAACATGCGGCCTAATGCGTATCGCTCCATGAAATCCAAGGGGGGTCGCCGAAAAATCAATCCGGGAGGTAAAGATCACTGAGGTTCAAGTCGGGGGGTTATTTTTTGACTCCTGGGGAGGGAGGGTATGTTGGAGGCATTTCCACCCTCATCGATATCAATGTATTCCCTGTGCCACTACGGAAAACCTTTTTAAAGGTGCCCGATGTCGCTTATCTTCATTCTCTCATTCAGGGGAAATTGCCTCTGATGTTGGAAGGGAATTAAAGGGACAAGCCGAGGAAGAAATTGTTTGTTTAAGATCTCTGTTAACCTGAGAAACTGACGGGCAACAACAGGGCTTAGGTTTGGATTCAGCATTGGTAGGGGCCCAATCAACACCAACCCCCCACCACGCTAAACATACACAGTACTCGCACAATATTGGTAGGGACATGTCCCTAGTACTGCGATGGGCTGGCCCCCCATCCTGGGTTGTTCCCCTCCATGTGCCCGTAGCTTCCAGGATAGGCTCCGGACCCCCCACAACCCGAAATGCGATAAAGCGGGTTGGAAAATGGATAGATGGATGGATGGATGTCCCTAGTGTCCATACCCAAATCTATGCCCTTACAACAACATGTAATCCTCCAAGACATTACATCAGTGTGTACTTATGGTTTTCTGACGCAATCCCTGTTATTTCTGTGATTTTTGCTCAAGCTAATAACCAGGTAAGTGAAACCATTCCTGAAAGGAGTCGTCTGAAGTTCGCCTGGAGGTAGTTTCGCGGCATCCAGATAGCGATCTGTTTTATCCCGCAAGTCTTTTATTTAATGCTTTTCCCTGTTACACCGAATCCGCCGTTTAATATTCATAAGTAATATACTTTTTGGATAACGACCAACGATCAAACAACCGCCTGATCTTTTATCCGAGCCACAAATGGCACTGTAGCTTCAAGAAACACCTTTTACAAAGTTACCTAACATGGTGAGGAAAGATTTTTTTATTTATTTTCTCGCCACATTCATATAAAGCCGGGGATGCATTCATTACTTTGATAGCAAAGCTACTGATAATCGCTTTAAGTTAGTTTTGTGCCGTTTTCATTACGAACAGAACTCTACCACATTAAAAGCTTATAAGAAAATGACTCTGTTGACACCAGTGGGTTGTTTATGAAATGATCGCCCATGTCTATGACTTGTTAATATATGTATTAGTGATGTTTTATGGAATCTGAAGAAATGATTATCTAAAATAAAAAATTTGTCTTCACGTAGCTGTAACAGTGCTACCTTTCAACTTCATACCCATTCAAAATAGTGCTAAATGCAAGATCTTCAGATGTTCAAATGACATTCATCTTTATATAAAGAACTGCCCTTGTACTCATATTCTGCCACTGGCATTGATAGTAGTCTATTTAATCATGAATAAATCTATTCAAACCTTTGTAACCTGTGTGCAGGTGATGGTGGTCTTCATCCTTTCAGATATGGCATCCTGTTTATCAACCCCTTCCCAAGATGTTACAGGCTGACAGAGAGATACCATGCGTCGTGAAACACGGTGTCATAAATGCCATCTGCATCACCTTCCGAGCCGGCACTGATAGGTCAATGACAGAGTAATTCTCAAGCTAACTAAGTGTCACATTGCAGTGTTTATTACCTGCTGTGATATCCCCAAATGCCCGGCAAGATAATGGACCTTTCAATCCTGCTTAACTCACTTGTGAAATGCAGGATATAGCGTCATCTCTAAGTTATTTCCGAAAGCATTCTGTTGATAAGTCTGCGACACCATTTTCTCTATATTAATAATACATTCTGTGGGACTTATTTTATGCAAAAACAAAGAGTACAGGGAGAGGTCTCAGTATAAGTTTTTTTTTATTTCTTGTGTTTATTTATCATGTTTAAGCTATTATGCAAATACATTACCTTTCTCAAAATCCCTTTCCGTCACTGGCATAAAGTTTCATAAAAAGCAATTCACGTTTTCATTACCAAAATCAGTATCATAAGCTTGCGAAATGTTGGAAAAAAATAAGCTATGCGAATCAGACGTTAAATTACTGCCATATTCATGATAGGAGAGTTGGGGGGGTCACTGAAGCTGCAATTTTCAGAAAGACTTTAATGTACCGTGGGGGGAAAAAAATTCCACTCAGGTGCTACCGAAGATGCCAATTTCAATATTAGAAGTTGATATGCATTGAATAAATTGAGCTGCATTGCAGATGGACCAAAGAAAAAAGTTAATGTTTTACAATAATGGAAAAACAAAAGATAATAGAGAAGATGACATTCCTATTCCCATTCCATTCCCAAGTGCAAGAAAGGTAAAGAGAAAATTACATGTGTATATAAATTTACATACAAAGCGTTACCTCTGATAATGTTGGCAGTACTTTTACATTATATCTGAATGGATTTAGCTGTGCAAAAAATCACAGGGTTACAAAATAACCCATTGGCAGCATATGCTAATTAAGATGTTTGAAGAGCAGACCGGCGGGACACCGGCACAGTGAGCAACAGCATGCTGAAGTGAACAGATGCTGCAGCTGCCCTGTCCCTGTTCCCAGAGGAAGGTGAGGCAGCCCCCGTGTAGCGTGACGCACGCTCATGATGTGCACCCTGGCACGAAGCCTCCAAACTGGAAATCACTGCAAAATTGAACACTCCTCTCCCAGGCTATATGCAAGCAGCACGGACCAGGCCCCAGGTGGGTGGAGTCTGGGAGGAGTCGGCACGGACCAGGCCTCGGGTGGGCGGAGTCTGGGAGGAGTCAGCACGGACCAGGCCTCGGGTGGGCGGAGTCTGGGAGGAGGCTGTATGGACCATGGGTGTTTCTTAATATGTGTACTTGACCATACTTGTGTTCTCGTGTTCCTGACTAGTTTCAATACTGAGAACAGAAGTACAGAGGATGGTAGAAATCATTTGCCGTCATTGCCCCACCCCGAAATATCAATAATACATCAATTGCATCCTTGTCGAATTAGAACAATCCCATGATTCATTGCCCCCCATGTTTGTACTTGGGAGGGAAGTTGGCAAGACAGTCTTTGCATTCTTGGTATTGAGTAACACCCCAAGATTCACTTTACAGCCTCTGACAGTTATTTATTCACCCGTTCAAAGAGTTTAATCATAGCGCTATTTGACTTGGATGGGTTCTTCAGATAGAAAAATAAAACGGTACCTGTAAGATTTGCTTCTGCTGGGTTGGCCAACTTGTCCATGTGACATGGGGACTGGGGGGTGTTACAGGTGACTTTATTGAAATTCCTGGAATTTAACAAACTGGGAGAGTGGAACAAACATCTGAGACAGCCATTTCAGCTTAATAAAGTGACCAGCAGACAGTGGAAATTTCCAAATCAAAGCGCAAGGACTGAGCACGGTGTCTGGTCGTGGGTAGCTCAATTTCTTTCTTTCTTTGGCTTAAAAAAGTCTGTGTTCCACCTTTGGTAATTCATACCTGATTACAGGTGAGGGAATGGGCTTACTCCTCTGATTTTATCTTCATCCCCAGAACATGTAGATCCTTCCCACCTCTCACATTACTTAAATAATTTTAATCATGTTTTGTACAGTTGTATAGGGAATACTCCAGGTTCTAATCCCGACTTTAAAAAGTGTCAGAAGTAACCCAGGCAGCTTTTTTTCCCTCACATATCAGTCATCTATAGAATCGCTAGTGTGAGTTAAGCATATGGCTCTGTGCACGGAGGCAGTTTTCATCAAGAGCCACCCAAATTTTGTCAGCTGCATGTAAAATTTTAATAAATGGAAAAGAAACTAAGCCGTCGTGTTTAATGAACTGTGTAACAGATGGCATTTTGGTAATCCATTTACATAATATGCTTGAGTATTTATAAAGAAATAATAAAATTAATGAAACTGACATGTATTTTGCATGCACAAAAAAAGAACACTTTTGACATCTAATCTGACAGCACAAATTGTTTTGTGCCATGAAGGTTGTAAGCTTTTCTGAGAATGATGACACTGATGTGGCAGGGATGCCAGCAGATCTGTATCATGGTAAGAGCTCTCTGGACAGTGGCTGGCTCTCCTACGATGAGCAGGTCCAAAGAATAAGATCATGGACCTTTGTAGGGTCATTACTGGCAAAATCGATTGTGAGGGTCATGGAGGACCAGGGGCAGTTCTAGGATTTTTTGTGGAGCGCATTAGAGGGGCCAAAATTTATACATAGGGGTCTGATGTTTTAAATCAGCAAGTGACAGAGGAGCCCGGCACTCTGGAAGCCAATCAGCTTTCAGCTGGGGCTTACAACCCTGCCCCTCTATACACAGGGGAGCAGAGAGCTGGTTTTTGTTGAATGTAGCATTTGATTAAAGAGGAACAATGGATCACCTATTAACACACCTGCATGCCAGGTTTTATGGCAGATATCCAAACCCAGCTGAGATGTGCAAGCTCTCTGGGTGGATTAGCAAGGGGTTTTTGGCATTAATCGAACATACCTAATTGGCATTAATTACCCAGTATGAATGAGACTGTCAGGCACATTTCAGCTTCTATTCCTGATCTGCATGGATGAGATGTCAAAGGTATGGGGGAAAAAAGCTTGGGTTTACCATCGTTCCTGTTTTGGCAATTATGTTGTGTGTTTTCGTCAAACTCTCCACCGTGCACTGGAATGTTTTGTTTCCGTGACAATGAAAATGCATGCACTTACCACTATGATTTTTTTACTTTCTCAGCCCTCGATCTAAGTAAGGAATGCTATTAAAATCAAGGATCCAGCATTACCGTGTTGGATTTGTCGTCTTATTTTAATAGCATAATGGCAGCACTGAAAGCTGGCTTTATAAATGTCAGAGAGCCAACCTCTAACTACATACAAAAGAGATGAGGTGACATTGACAGCAGTTGTTTATGAGCTCACATTCTTTAAAAATGAACAAAGTGGATTGCTTAGGGAAATAACTAGGTAGGAAAATAATGTGTAACTGTTTTATACCAGCATTATCCACCCATCCATTCACCTTTCACAGCCACCTATCCAATACAGGGTCACTGCGAGTCTGGAACCTGTCCCGGGAGCAGGCAGGGGCACTTCTAGGACATCTTATGCTGGGGAGCATAAGAAGGACCACATCTCATACAGTGGGGCCAGTCTTATCCTTAGCCAATGATCTTCTTTCATTTGTTGAGTGACAGGGGAAAGGGCACTTTGAGAGCCAATCGGCTTTCAGATGGGGCCACTGCGCATGTGGCCCCGCCCTTGTATATGCCCCTGGGAACAGAACTTGGGGTAAAATGATGCCCTGATAGAGATCCCAGTCCAACAATGACAGGTTTACCCATCAGTCTAAAATTTTGTGCCAATATATCATACGGGATGGAAAACCAAAGAACCGGCCCCATGCACTCGGTGTTAGTCTAAACAGGCAATGGTATTGGTTATAACAGTTACAAAGGCAACTCTCCTTCTGAGTACGATATTGACACATGCGGCACACAACTTGTCAAAGCCCATGACAATGTTGTCAAGAGACTGATGCGTTTCTCGCTTTTGATCAAATTAATGCTACTTAATTATCTCCCACTAGGGTTGTATATGATGTATTTTTATATACATCATAAAACAGTGGGTAGCCAGATGTTTCTTGACATCCTCGAAGGGAAGGAAATCTGTTCAGATTCACGTTAAAAATGCAGGCATCTTTCACTCGTGTCAGATGCTGTCGCAATGACAACGCCGCGGGAACGTTTCCAGCGCGGATGGAAAATCACATGACTTGGGGACTTGGCTGTGTTCTCACGACCCAAACACAAATGCCAAAAACAAAGCAGCTGGCATGGCTGCATATATAAAGTATATAAGAATTCTAGATAGACATGCTGGAGATTATCCAGGGAAAGGCTGGGAAAGACATCAAGTGGTCTCCAGGTTACGAGGGGTGAGACAAAAGAGAGCACATACATTCATACGCATCGCATACAGCGAGGGACAGGCAAAGGACACCCATACAAATAATACCTGGGAGCTGCCATTGCCTTTTCGAAGAGCTGGGGGCAAAACAGGCCCCATTCACAAAACTGTACGTTATTTGGAAATCTTCGGGAAGACCAGTAATGCTACATAATGGTGTGTCTTCACTTCTACAGCACAATATAATATACATTAAGATTATACTTTTCTGCCAAGTACAGAACTGGAGAAAATGATGTTTAAATGATTTTCATGTTGGTGTAAAACTATGATATTACGACTGTCAAAGTGGGTCAATCATTTCAAAATCTCTTAGAATTGTCCCAGTATCTACAACTACCTTCCAGTACACCAGTGTATTTTTTCACTTGACCACTACTCCACCTTGATTGGCTCATCGAGTTACTTGACTAATTGAATTAATTGAGCTGATGGTAAAATTTAACAAGCACATGGAATTCCTGCCATACCCCCAAGGAGAGCGTTGGGAATCAATGAGGTGTTCAACTACCTATCTGACAAGATATTGGTACCTGTTTGAAGTACAAAAGAAAT
>JAODKL010000037.1:262756-274551 GCA_026780765.1 Petrocephalus schoutedeni
GCTCAGATCCCAGGGTTGGCAGTGATGTCGCCACTGGGTCCTCAAGCGAGGCCCTTAACCGGCGTCATTTCCCAAAACCATACGTCGCTTTGGATAAAAGCATCCGCCAAAAAAATAAGCTGAAGGGATATTCGCTGGAATCTTTAAATGAGATTGTGTGTATGGGGTTTGGCGCTACCGCCACACTGGTTCAGTGTCCTACCCCTGGGCTCTGCTTTTGTCACCCATATTCGCATGATCTTATCAGCCTGATTGCCCCCCCCTCCCCGACACCCACCTCATGCAGGACGATGGCCAATGCGCCGCTCCGCCTCTTGTCATTATTCCTGCCAACGTTGTCACTTCTACCTCCCCGTCCAGGTATCTCCTGGAAATTGTTTCGCGTCCCCCACCTGCGCTTCAGTCTAAACGCGTTATCGAGCCGTGAATAACAACCAGGCGGCCTACCGTCGGGCCGCCGCGTCCTGCTAACCCCTGGGTAAATGGGGAACGGGCCCCGACGATTCTGACAGGGTCGGCCTAATCTGTTGAAATAAAGGGTGGCAGAATTATTTCTAATGTGGAAGCGAGTACAGGTGCTCCGGCGCGATTGCGTCCCAGCTGCGTGCTGCCGGGAGGCTGAGGAAGCCCAGGGAAAGGGTCGGAAGATGTCGTCTCGGCGAGGCAACAGTGAGTACGAAAAATAGCACTAACATTTTTAAATTAAGCTTCGTTTGCTATTTGTACAAGGGCAGGGTGATTGGAATATGTTTTTTTTTCTCATATCCCATCTTGCTATCCTTGACACAAACACACAGGCAAAAGCAAAGCTTGGGGTTTAGAGTGTTGGGACAACCTTTCGTCCAGCACCCCTAGAAGAACTTGGAGAGGGAGGGCAGGACTTACTGTAAGAACCATGCTTAAGGGCCCAACAGAGATGTGGCTTTCCTGCCAAGCACAGGATTTGAACCAGCGACTGTCCAATCACTGGCACAGAGGCCTGCCCCGCTGAGCCACACAGAGCTGGCTGGAAGATGCCCCAGGACCCTGGAGTTACACCGACTGATCCATCAGCTTCAAATTTCAGAAATAGCACTTTAAATAGGATCCGTCGAGTATTTAGCGAAATCTTCATTAGATGCCAGACTTTCGAAAGGCAGTACGAGACTGTAGATTGTTAGGTCTCATGTCAACAGAGCCTTGAGTTACTAATGTGTAGATACTCCTGGGATGCTGGCGTCAAAGTCTTTTGTTTTAAATGGGGGTATATAGGCACATGAAAAATTCCTGGGTGGACCTTAAGCACTGGGGACCCAAAAATGGGACGCTTTTCGGGGATTGTCACAGACTGGCTCCAATTAAACATGCACAAATGTTCAGAGCTGGAGGAAACAGGTCAGTGACTGAGTGCTTGGATTCATAAAAGGGACATTATACTGTACATTCTGCCAAGACTGAAATAAAGCAGTGCACTTTTGGCAAAGAGGGATTTTAATAATAAATGGACACATTGCCCTGCACCATTTAGTTTTGAGGGAAACAAAGAACTTGGATTATAATTTGTTAGTCCTTCAAGGTGTCGAAGATGTATATTACTGCAGTTTGACTGGTTGGAGCAATTATCCAATGAAATCAGACTATCTTTTCATATGACAGGACATGCACTGGCTGTACGATGACTTAATCAGGAACTTTCAATGTGCTGAAATGTGAAATATATAAAATGCTCAGCTCAGCAATCCACTTTTAATGAGAAGGAAAACAGACAGGAAGTAGTGTCATTTAATTTAATGAGGGTGTAATTGGGACTGATAATTTTGCATCTTTGTTTTCTCGCTGCTTATATGCTTTCATATACATGTAAAACATTTTGGAGGTTTACTTACAGCTATTCAGAACTTCATTGCGATTAAGCCATTTGTCGTGGAATCAGTGAATAATAGCTGATTGAATCATCTATTTACTGTAACTAATAGTTATCAATGTAAAAATTAAGCTGGAGGATATATTTTAGTGCAACTTAAACGGTAGTTTTTCAACTGTACAGCACAGTAGAGGAAATACATTTCCCTACACTGAGAGGTATTTTGTTTTATAGCTGTCATGAAACTAGAACTCCTTGTAGATTAATTCATAAAGTAAGGTACAGGCAGGGACGAAGCTTTACAGGCCTTCTCTATACAAGAATCTGAGCTAGATATATGTACCTTTCTGCGAAATCAGCACAAGAAACCAAAATAAGTGTTTGACCAGGGGAGAATATAGCAGCCCCCCCCCCAGCCAGGAAGTGGGTTAACACCGCATGGAGGTGCTCCTTCCTCAAAATATATTTATATATGAGAAAGAGGATATGCTCCAAAAATAGACAATCCAAACACCACTGCCAGGTTTATGCATTTTACCCAGTCAGAAAAAGATCACCAGAGTACTGAAAATCAGTGGCGCAAAAATCGGGTATGCAGTGTATATGCGTATGGGTGCACCGCCGGGGGGACAAAGAAATATATATCATTGACATCTATGTTTTAAAACTGTTCTTGTGCTTTTAACTCATGACTGTGCTCTAAATATGCTGTTTAAAATATTTAAGAAATGTTAGGCCTGGCCACTGGCAGTAGATGTTATTACCAGTGATGTTGCTGCGACGGGCCCCATCTCCTTTACTTTCCTCAGTACTTGTTCACCCCAGTGGAGGGGGAGCGCTGCTGAGCATCTGTTTAGTAGTGCAAGCTCGTGCCCAGCATCAGTGATTGGGCTATGAAATTCACAGAAAGCTAGGCTAGATAGTGCTACGGCTGGCTAGCTTACTTGGGTTAGGCTGAAATTGCATAGTGATTTCTTGCTGATACACTCAGGCTGTAGGCAAGGATTTAGTAGCCATTTGTCAACTTGATTGAAATGTGGTGCGTGTATCGTGAATGAAATGCATCGTTAACATTGGTTGGTCGGTCGGATGGTGAAAAATGTGAAATCTGTTGAAATGAACTTCAGTAAGTGAACTGTAAATTGGGCATGTTTTTTATACCGCACCAAAATTATTGTTGCATACTCCCCAAAAAGTGAGTAGTTGCGCTCCTGTCGAAAACATAGCCTCTTTTTCACTGTGATGCAAAAACAAAACGCTTTTTGGATTGAATGTGTGGTGACAATAGACTAACAGGGTTCTACGACAAAAGCGAAGGCCACAAAAACCCAGTTTTCCGCTGGACCCTTTTCAAAAAAAAAAAATCGTGCTCTGAAAGGTTAGCTGCAGTCATACTTCTAAAGTTACTTCCCACACTCAATTGAAGTTTAAACATATCGGGTGCAAAGAGACAGACACAAAAGAGCCTTCCAATGCTTCCACAAAAACATGCTGGGCCATGGAAGCCCTGTCAAAGGACACCGCGGTACCCGGCACGCCAAAAGGGCAAACTTTATAGGTGTCCCATACGTTCACCACGGAAACCGCGACTCGGTTATTGGAGACACAAAACCAGTAGCCTCAAAAACACCGACACCAGAAGTAACCGGCTGGCAATTTCCAGCATCGTGACATTAGCCGTCCAGTTTATTTATGGCCAAAGTAGGCCAACCTTCAGACAAAAACAAGGTACACAGACCTTGCTTCACCATTATGAATTACTTGCTAGTCTTGTGCAGGATCTAACGAGTTAGCACCCTACCTGCCAACGCGTTAAGGGATTAACATTACTTTCATCCAGAAGGGTTCTCAGGAGAGAGGAGATGGGATTGGATCTAGTGTGTGGGTCTGAAGGACTGGCTCATCCCTTTATTGGAAAACGTGTGCTGCAGAGCACGGCAGAGCACAGAAATGCACTTTAAACGGCTGATTAACAAGTTCCTTCAGTTCCATCCATACCTTGTTTAGGCAACTGTACAATCCAACTAATATTCAACACTCCCCAAATATGTGTAACCCAGTTACTAAATATGTTTTTATATTTCTGATAATTATGTTCATGTATTGAATGTAATGTTTTTGTGATATGAGTTGTAAAAGAACAAGAAATCCTCATTTGTATATGTGCTTTGTGATTATTCCTATATGTGTGTACTATTGCAGTAGAAAGCGTGCATGTTATACTTTATTAATGTATTGATTTTGGTGACATGCAGCCCAATCAGCGATGGAGGTCAGAGGTGGGTGCGGTGCGGGAAAGAGAAAGGAGAGTGAAGATGGAATGGCAGAGACCTGCTGAGAAGGTTCTCTAAGGCTGGCCATTAGTCGTAGTGGAGATTGTCGACCTGACTAGTAGCTGGGAGTCTGGTTGGATAAATGTGAACTTCCACGTGAAGCTTAATGATCTCAAGACCAGTCCCAAGAAGTTACACTAGCCTGCTCGTGGGTGTGGCTGGTGTGTTCACCGGGAGGCTTCGCTGAAGAGATGCTAGTACATTGAATGCGAACAGCGGACGGCAGGGTGCCCATTTTATTTATTTAGATCTACCAGATATTGATTATTTAATTTTACTGACCATCATTGTCAGGACCGCCGGCATGAAGTACTCGGGGGCAGTCGTGGTAGAGAAACAAAAAGAGATTTATTACAATCAATGAACAAAGATCATGGGGGGTCGAAACAAGAGGATTGGGCACAGGCAACACGACAGTATGATGTCACTGACCAGACTGAGGAGGACAAGACAAATGATAACTTAAATACATAGACTAATGCAGGGCAATAAGCATCAGGTGTGGCCCATCAGGGTCGCCTGAGGGTGAGGCAGGAGGGACAGACCGATGATGTGGGCCGGACGCAATAATCACAGACTTTACCATTTTGGGTTAAAGGGATTTATGAAAAAAATTACTTATATCCTTCTGATTTAAATGCTTTTGTATATAATTGGGAAAAAATGTAAATACTTTGTAATTTACTACTTATTTTTATGTTGTTGTGGTGTTCACCTATTACAGGGGTGGGCAATTCCGGTCCTGGAGAGCCATGATCCAGCACATTTTGGTGATTTCCCTGCTCAGAAACGCCTGGCTCACCTCACCAGTTAATCGTTAGGGTTCACTTAAACCTGAGAATTAACTGGTGTGGTGAACCAGGTGTTTCTGAGCAGGGAAATCACCAAAACGTGCTGGACCACGGCCCTCCAGGACCGGAATTGCCCACCCCTGACCTATTGCACGACCGGAGCTACTCTTTGCCATTCTGTGGATGATACATTATTAGGAATTGAGGGAATTAAGAATTAAGTTTCTGGCTGCTTTGAGTATTATACACCTCCATGTTTGGTATGGTGTGTGTGCATACATGCATATCACTTTTCTGAAGAATAAATTTGTGAGATTATAGCTGTAGCTTTAATAAAATAATTAGAAGCATTGATAAGGAACCCAAGACATAAGTACTGTAAAGGAAGAATTTGGGGATGCTCCCTCCTTAACATCAGCGCATGTAGGGGCGCTACATAAGTGCAGCTGTGCTGTATCATTAGAGGATCAGACTACTTTGTTTAACCATGGATGAAATTCTCAAGAATCTTTGAACCCTGTGCTCTGCTTGACTGTGCTTTTGACTGTGACTTCAGCTGAGGGAGAAAAATAGATGCTGACTCGCATCTAAAAAGCCGGTGCCATCAAACAGTCAGCCTAAAGGAAAACTTTCTGGGTCACGGAGTGCAGTTGGCACTCAGGACTGTCTCCAGTTGCGTGTCACAAAACAAAACCCTCCGACGCTGAGCAAGTTATTCTGAGATGCTGGTGTACGGTCATTCTGGGCGAAGGGCAGGGAACAGGCTGGGTGGCATGCCAATCCACGGCAGGCCATCGCAGAGAGAATGTGCAAAACTCCACACAGAAAGCCAGGAGTGGGAATCCAACCTTCAACCTCCGTGGATATGAAGAGACAATGATAACCGTTAAGCCACCCAACTGTGCATGTCTAAATTACAGGCCTGTCCCACTCATTAAGTGCTTATTATGGATAAATGGTTACTTACGTTGTGCAGACATTAATCATATGAATAGAGCTGAAGGACAATAAAGAGAGAAACAACATCAAACTAGCTACCTTTGTCCCATCACCATGATGCAAGGCTGTTATAAAAGGATAAATGGTATGATTAAGATGCCAATTAAGACTATAATAGAACACACTCAAGAAGGACACTTTTTATACAGCTAAAATTACCTTGTGTTCTCTTTGCTGTCCATAAACTGTCCTCATTTTCATTTTTTTGTTTGTATATTATTATGCTAGGTTTGTTTTGCTAACCTGAAGATTTTTAGACCTTGAGTTTTACATACAACATTAATGCATAATTATAAAATTGTCTGGAATGACTGGTGTATAACAATCAATGAGGATGTGATAGATCTTCAACATAGAGCACAAGCATCACATGGCAATCTGGGTGTTTTAGGATGTTCACTAGTCATGTCTGATACATCATCTTTTTAAAACTACGACCCCATTTCTAAAAAAGTTGGGACGCTGTGTAAAATGTAAATCAAAACAGAATGGAATGATTTTCTAATCATATAAACCCATATTCAACTTAAAATAGAACAAAGACAGCATATCAAATGTTGAAACTGAGAAATGTTATTGTTTTATGACAAATATATGGTCAATTTGAATTTAATGCCTGCAACAGGCCTCAGAAAGTTGGAACAGGGGCATGTTTAATACTGGCATCATCTCATGTTTTAACAACACTTTGTAAGTATTTGGGAACTGAAGAGACCACTTGCTGGAGTTTTGAAGGTGAAATGTCCGATTTAGGATTTCAGCTGCACAACAGTTTGGGGTCTCCTTTGTGGTATTTTTCATTTCATGAAGCGCCAAACATTTTGGCCATTCTGGCACCCAGACTCTTTACCATTGGGCCATGGTGTTGTACACAGAATGCGGTTTGGCATGGTCTTGCATGGCATGGCCTTCTCTGAAAAGGATGTTGTCTGAGTGGCAGCATAAGTTGCTCCAAAACCTGTATCATTCAGTATTAATGGTGCTTTCCCAGATGTGCAAGCTACCCAAGCCATGGGCACTAATGTACCCCCATACCATCACAGATGCTGGCTTTTGACTCATCCACCAAGAACAAGCTGGATGGTTCCTCTCTTCTTTAGCTCAGAGGACACCATGTCTATGGTTTCCAATCAGAATCTGAAATTTGATTCATCAGACCACAGGACAGTTTCCCATTTTGCCTCAGTCCATCTTAAATGAGCTTGGGCCCAGAGAAGTCGGTGACATTTCTGCATCATGTTTAGATATGATCATTTCATGGCAGAGTTTCATCCTGCATTTGTGGATGCAGCGTGTTCCTGAGCCCTGTAGTGAGCCTCTGTAGCAGAATTGTGCCCGTGTTTAATGTGGTGCCGATCTGAAGATCACAGATATCCAGCATTGGTTTTCAGCCATATCCCTTGCATACAGAGACTTCTTCAGATTATCTGGATCTTTGAATGATATTATGTACCGTAGATGATGAAATTGCCAAATTATTTGCAATACTATGTTGAGGAACATTATTCTTAATTTGTTGCACTATTTGCCCACAGAGTCTTTCGCAGAGTGGTGAACCTCTCCCCATCTACACTGCACAAAGGCTCTGCCTCTCTGCGAGGCTCTTTTTATACCCAATCATTTTACCTGTTACCAATTAACCTAATTAGTTGTGAGATATTCAACCAGGTGTTTTGTTTTAGCATTACACAACTTTTCCAGTCTTTTGTTGCCTCTGTCCCAACTTCTGAAACCGTTGCTGCCATCAATTTCAAATTGAGCATATTTTTTGTTATAACAACATTTCTCAGTTTCAACATTTGATATGTTGAATTGTTTCTATCTTCAGTTAAATATGGGTTTGTATGATTTGTAGATTATTGCATTCTGTTTTTATTTACATTTTACACTTTTTTTCCTCAAAAACGGGGTTGTACACATATGATATGCCATTTAACATAAATGTAAAGCTAATCCAGTGTAAACTTGGCCAGAGCCCAATCAGATTTGGCAGACACCTTATATATACATACACCTATATATACACCTATATATTGGTCAGCATTGGTGCCTTTATAGAAAATAATAACCGTCTCTGTATAGCAGATAATATTTTAAAGTTTCTAGCTTTGTGCGCATGGGACTGCTATCTCATTATTACCCACATTAGCCCGGTTATTGCCCGCACGACTTACAGGTTCAGGTAGCACCTGCACTAATCCACGGGCTCACGGTGCTGTGCAGCGCAGCATAACAAACAGCCGGGCTCCCGGGGACGTAGCAAGGCTGCCTTTCCAGGGAATTGAATTATGAATTTCTGGCCTGGCTGTTTACTCAGAGAGAATTCTGCCGTCGCTCACTATATCCAGCGGGGAGAGCCCTTTATCTGGATACATCTTGCCTAATTAATGAAAGGAGATAGAGCCTAATTGAATGCGGCCAGCTCTCGGCTTGGAGGCGAGCGGGATGGACGCACTGCTGGGAGCCGGAGCCGCTGAGTGTGTCACGCTCATTCAGCGTTTCCTCGTGTTTGCCCTCATCATGGCCATCTTTATTTAGCTTCTTATGCTGCACTACCCACAGGAAATCAAAGCTATTTTTGTTTATTATTTTTTTTTTTAAGTCATTTCCCCTGCTGAATATTACATGAAACAGAAGCATGCAGAGAATGTTAATCATGTTACGGCTGAGGTTCCTAAACCAATCACAGCTCTCCGTAAGAAGGGACACCGGTGAGCCCTTCTGCTACAAAACATGCCGCACTTTGGCTCCGTTTTTTGTAGTGTCACATGAGTCGTGTCAAAACTGATGACTCATTTACCCCCAAATGTTAAGTCAGTTAAGTGTGCCTCACAAAGCCAGATACCGGCGTTGGTGACACTAAATTGTTATTGACAGCTACACAAACATGTTAATTATGAGGATTATTCTGAGATGCAGGCCTGTCATCTCGGCTGGCAACTAGTGAAACTGTCCTGGGCCCATTGCTTGGGTGGGGTCCCAAGAGACGGCCTAGGGGTTTTGGATCATGGGGGCCCGGTTGAAGTAATTTTGTCACAGGCCTGGGAATTATGCGTGGCGTGCCTACTGAAAATATAGAAATTGCAGTTATTGTTTAGATTATGTTAAGAAACTCCAGAAATGTGAAAATTATTTTTGTTAAAAAATAAATAAAAAATGAAGGGGAAACCGGAAAAGCATGTAAAATTTAGCCGTGAGTCTTTGTGCTGCAGGTTATTGTTGATGTCACCTAAATGTCACTGCTGGCTGCCATGACGTTCGTGGGCTAGGCTTAAAATGGCAGCAGTAACAGCACAACGGCCTCTCGCCCAGAATGCTGATTGTGATCTATGTAATTGTGCCTCATAGGCCTCAGCAAGGAGGCCAGACAAGCGGGCAGCTGTGGTCCCTGGGAGAGGCTTTGGCCTGGTTCTGGGACAGCTACATGCATGGCCATCCTCCGAAACTCCCGGCCCTGCTGGAGAGACACATTTACCACAGCTTAGACCCATCCCTCTGGCCTTGTCCATCCGCCCTCGATAAAAACCTGCAGCCCTTGTTCATTAACTACCTGGCAAAGGCAATGTCCAGAAGCTTCCTACAAAACCTCAGTTTGCATTTTATTATGTGCCGTCCTATATTTTAGTGTTCAGCTTTAGAATCCACATGTACTGAGTTAACCTTTAGCTTAGCTGCAAGAGGCAATTATAAAAAAAAAAATCTGCACACGCTAACATAGTTATAGCCCTTTTGTTTGCTTTTAAAATGCAAATAATAAATCTCATGAGCTGGGATTTATGAAAATTTGTTTGTGTTGATTTTGCTATACATGTCTTTTCTATGCTGTGCTGTATTGCAGATCTTTTACATGAGAGGAAGTGAATTGGCCCTGTCCTTATTTCCCTTCTCATGAGCTTGGATGTGTTTCTCGCATTCACCAGAAAAGGGGAAATGCAGGGCAATGGCGGATTAAAACAGGCAGTAAATTTACTTATGAACAATTTCGGCACCCTCATACTAATTCACACACATTAAAGCATCTGTATGCTAGACTTTGTGAGGGGATTAATGTCTGCATTCCAGAAAACCCTATTTATTTTGTTAATCATTAACTAGAAACAACAGCAGAAAATTGAATGGGTAAAGAGTCAAATCTGACAGAAGCTTGCAAGCTCTTCGCTTCGCAAACCATTTCTCCCGACCTGACATGGCCCATCTAGAGGCTGACTCAGGACCACAGACAGCTCCTGACCTGTCATGGCCTATTTAGAGGCTGACTCAGGACCACAGACAGCTCCCAACCTGTCATGGCTCATTTAGAGGCTCAGGACCACAAACAGCTCCCAACCTGACGTGACCCATTTGGAGGCTGACTCAGGACCACAGACAGCTCCTGACCTGACATGGCCCATTTGGAGGCTGACTCAGGACCACAGACAGCTCCTGACCTGACGTGGCAATTCAGAGGCTAACTCAGGACCGCAGTCAGCTTCTGACCTGACACGGCCCATCCAGAGGCTGACTCAGGACCACAGACAGCCAGCTCCCGACCTGTTATGGCCCATTTAGAGGCTGACTCAGGACCACAGACAGCTCTCGATCTGTCATGGCCCATTTAGAGGCTGACTCAGGACCACAGTCAGCTTCTGACCTGACACGGCCCATCCAGAGGCTGACTCAGGACCACAGACAGCTCCCGACCTGTTATGGCCCATTTAGAGGCTGACTCAGGACCACAGACAGCTCTCGACCTGTCATGGCCCATTTAGAGGCTGACTCAGGACCACAGTCAGCTCCTGACCTGACATGGCCCATCCAGAGGCTGACTCAGGACCACAGAGCACACTGCTGGCAATGCAGGACAGACAGCAGCGTAATGCTGGATAGAGAGCAGTGTAATGAAGGACAGACAGCAATGTAATACAGAGCAGATTGCATGCAATAAATGACTAAATGAGAGAAGACAGAACCCCAGATAGCAGACTAATCAGCGTAGGCCCATTTCAGAACTATGTTCTGTTATCGCCTAGTGCTGCCCCATTGAATGTTGCATTCACCCCAAACAAGTTTACCCCAACCAGCAGGGAATTTTGCACTTATCTTTAGTCTCCTTGCCCCGGGACATGTCTGTTACGTCTTGCTGTGCCCCCACCACACCAGCGCAGCCAGGCTTGGTCATGGGCACTCCGGCAGGATCCCAGCAACTTTTAATGGGGAGGGTAATTACTGTGGGTCTCATGCTGGGAAGTGGCACAGTGGGTGACTAATGGCTGACTCAAATTCACGCTCCTGAGATAGTCTCACCTCCCTAATCTGCCCTCCTGTCAGCTATCCTCCTATTATTGTCAGTTTAATTAAACCAAATAAAAGAAGCCAACGGGCAAACTGAAGATTTTTAGGCTACATTTCTGGATTTTTGCTTGCAGTATTATGGCATCATCTGATGGTATCATCAGTAACTCCCCTTTCAGAATGTCTGGCCTCCATACGCTGTACCTGAGAGGTGCATAATTGGCCCATATTCAGTGCCAGGCAATTTTTGCAATACTATTTCTGAATTAAAAAAAGTGTAAAATGAAAAGGGTAACACTTTATTTAAAGCAGTCATTATACTGCCTTAGACATACGTTCATAATGCATTATAATGCATTTATAAAATTGCATAAACCCACCTATAACTATTTGTGAAAAGGCATAACACATTATAGTCCTGTATATTATGCGTTATGAATTCTCTATGAAGCTCTCATCGCATCAAGTTGGTTATTTCAAAATTTCCCACAACCCATAGTCTCAGCCTAAGGCCCCATATTAGGCTTAGCCAGGGTTAGGGTTGGAAAAAAAATGACT
>JAODKL010000037.1:280975-292267 GCA_026780765.1 Petrocephalus schoutedeni
AGTTAAATATTGGGAAAGTAATGCCCCCCCCCCCCCCCCCCCCCCCAGTTCCTATGCTCCTGGACATATAAGAGAAGCGGTATTGCACAATTGGTACAAAGAAAACATTAAAAAAAAAATGGAATTCTAAATACACCTCAGATGGAGTTTGGAGCTTGATTATTGACTCCACTGGCAGGTGAAACTCACAAACATTTCAAAGTTAAGGAATATAAACCATGTGAGGAGCTGTGAGGTGTCAAATCCAGGCGTCCTGGCCGAGAAGCCTGTAGTGCTCTTGTTTCATCCACTCCCCCCAGCATTAAGGAACTCGATCATCTCAAGGTGAAAGTTGACTCAGATGAGCTCTCCAGGTAGGTGAAATATCAATGACTGCTCACGCCAGCCGAATACTAGAGAATCTGTGTCATCTTCATATACCCGACAAGGGGCCCAGAGTTGTAGCAGGGGTTTATAAAGCTTGTAGTGGCTGATGTTAAGCAGCCTGTTTCATCAGAGCTGAGAGAAGGAGAAGCTACTGCCAGAGTGAGCTCAGAAGAAGGGTGTCTAGCTACCTTTCCAGTCCAAGGACACGCTGCAATTCATTTTTAATGCACATGGTATCTTTCACCAGAAAACACAAAAATATCGAAATGATATTCTTTGAAATAAAATGGGCAAAATTGATTTTTTTATGATTGTTTTTCTTTCTTTTTGGGCTTGATTGATACGCTCTATCTGACGTTCATTTAACATCGATCGCCGGATTTCTTACATGGGAGTAGACTCTGTTATAGATTCCCCCTCCAACATATAATTTTTTTCACTTCTAATCTTTTCCACTGGGGTTCTTTTGTCATTATGAAAGAATTTTCCGTGATTGCTTTTTCAATACGCTCTTGTTCGACTGATCTTGAAGTGAGCGAAATTGATTGGCGAAAATCTTTTCGGAGGGCGGTGAATAGGTCTAACTCACATGACCGAGCAAACACGAGAAAAAGCTGAGTTGTGAATAAAGCTCTTTCTTTACAGCTATGCTGCGCTGAAAAGACATCAAGCATCCTACAATCTCAGTTGTCTAATCAAGCATCACTTTGATTAATCAAGGAATCAATACACAATCTCCATAGCTAGAACAATCTATCCATCCATCCATTCATTATCTGAAACTGCTTGTCCTATTCATGGTCGCAGGGGATCTGAAGTCTATGCTAAAATAATCCAAATATACTTTATATTTTATGACATGCGATGTGATGTTCATCAATTGATGGTAACCAGAAAAACAGAATGATACAAATACATATACACTATATAAAATGGTGTATAAAATCAAGCACGGTGACTCCTTTCTCAAGCATTGAACTGAAGCTAAACAACGCGGCTACAAAGATGTCAGCTTTCCATTTGCTGCCCTAAGCTGTTACTTCCCATGGCAATACAGGTACAGGATACCGGTCCAGTAGGCACTGGGTTTACCTTTCTTGGTCATTTCTGCAAATGCCAAATTTTGCAGAACTTTTTGTCTCACAACATAGTCTGGAATGCGGACTGTGTAGTAAGGAAGTCGTTCAGAAAGGTTCAGCTGGGTGCCATGCCGGTTCAGGTAGCCCTGTCGGGATGTTTAGCTTCAGTTTAGTGCTTGAGAAAGGAGTCAGGGAATGTAAGAAGTGGGTTTCAAACCCACACCCCAAATTCAACCTCAACACAGTGCTATAGACTACCTGGCCATTCTTATTACCTCCTAATTGATAGGGAAGCAATTCCTCTTGAAAGGATTAAAGAGTTACTTCCCATACAAAGTGCATGGGACAAAGGTCACTTGTCTGAATCTGTTACAATCTTGTCTTGTCCTGTATGTTGTGATGTGACAGTGTATGTAATGTTATGTTTCACAGATTTATTGTGACCAGAAGGACAGGCAAAAACAAGCTTTCAGTTCACTTTTCAGCTGACACTAATTTGTTACAATCACACACCTCGATTGACACTTGATAAAGGTCCGCTCCAAGACCTCTAAGCAAAACAGGTTTATAAAAAAGCTGAATACACTACAATCCGACATTTGTTTGTCTGTTGTTTTTGTGTGTCGGTTGGTTGTTTTAGAAAACATGATGGCTGGGCATCATTTCTGACATTGTTCTTGACAGCTGACTGACTTCACACATCATCTGCCTTCGCTGACTAGTACAGTTACATTTCTGCTGCTAACAGTCTTTGCAGGATGACCAGATGTCTGTCTTTTCCATATTCAGTGATTAATGCATAAAAATTTTCAGAATTCACTCTGAGAAATAATAAACTCTGTTAAAGTGCTAAAGTTCACGTGATTTGGGGGGGGCGGAGTGGTAACTTAATGGATCAAGCTGCTGGCATGTCAGTTGTAACCTTTGGGGAAAATGAATGAAATGTGAAAACTCTGGAAATACTATGGGCATCCAAGCAGTGCATCATCAGTCGTGATTCGAGAGCGTAACTGTTTCGAGCGGATTTGATTTGCAAATGCCGAATTCTGCGATCACGGGTAGAGGAAGTATTTCGTCAATGTAATTTGCATCCTGAGATGTGGCCGGAAAATAATTCATGTTTTGGGCACTTCAAAAAAAAAAAGAAAAAAAAACAGCCCGTCAAAGCTGGTAACACCTTTGGCAATATGAGCATCGTGTATATAAATAATGCAAATAAGGAAATTAACATCAGGATCATTTTAACAGCTGCTTTGGTGGCCACAAATTAATGTTAGAGTCTCCAAGTCCAGTGGATTGGTTACATAATACTCCTCTAAAGGGTTCAGTATCTGGGGTACATATGTGTCTCATTGGGTGCAGTCTATATAAAAGTGTATTTTTTTAAGATCTAAACAGCTTTTTGCATATTCACCTGGCTCATGTCAATGTCAGGTCAGCCCACATTATTAGACATCAAAAACAGAGACTGTGGAAGAGAAATACCAATAGGGCCGAGGAACGGCGCGTAGTTGGACTGCTGTCAATGTCTTAGGCCTTATGCAAGAAGAATGTGTATGCTTCTGTTATGTGCTGCCCCAGAGACTGGAAGCTGAAACTGCCTGTTTGCCTGTTTGTGAAGATAATCAGAGCCTCCTCTGCCGTGCTGAGAGAACGAGACGCATTATGTAAGCTGCTCAGTGTCGCAGAGGAAGATAATGGGAGAGAAGTCAGAAATATTGAACAGAGAAACAGGCGTATGTTCTTGAATAGTCTTTTATGTGTGCTTTGTTTAATCTGATTTGCTTAATTGAATAGGATGGGTTAAATGGAAATATGTGAAGGACTAGAATGGGTGGAATGCAACTGATGGCGAGTAGCCTTCTGTCCCTGGGCCTGACCCTGGACCCAGAGCACCGTCTGTCCCCAGGCATGACTCTGGGCCTTGAGGACTGTGGAGGTGCATGAGACACCACCTCTGACACCATTACGCTTTTCATCGTAACCAATGGGGTAGATGATTTCCCTGTAGGGGAGTTACCGAAATGTATAAGAATCAAGCCTTTCCTTTGTTAGGGGGTTCACAGGTAAATCTGCTTCATACCTGGTGGTGAACAGAATTTAGAGAAATAATAGCAGGTAGAGGTGTTTTACTTCCAAAAAACTCCTGCCTTTGTCAATGAAATAGCTGTCAAAATCATCCAAGAAAAGCTCCTGAGGTGGAAAGCGCTCGTATTAAAATTAAGTCAGATGCTAATTAGGTGGTTAATTTCATGCCAAATTAGGACATGTATGTTGGATTTGTAATTAATTGATTTTTTAATATTTCTAAATATTGTTTACAATTTTGTCAGCACAAAAAAACGTTTCTCCAGTAATTCTTCCAGTGCTTTGTTTGTGATTTGTGTGAGCTGTCAGAAAAGAAAAATTGCCTATATATATCTATAAACACACACACACACACATCGAAGAGCCAAACCCACAGCCATGCAAATAATGTTGGCGAGGTCTGGGGCATATGAGATGGTAAGATAGCATTCGATACTCATAGTACCCGTATTGTTGGTAAACCACAAAAAGCAACTGGTCAGATATTTATAAATGGCATAACTTCTAATATTGATTCACACAGTACTGGCTCCCAATTCGATCAATTTCCAGTTTGTTTTTCCTCAGAAGAGATGGCAGCTGCTTATGGGCTGGTTAAAAACAGGGTATGTGCCGTGCTGCGCCACCAAAATCAGTAGGCTGCTGCTCTAAGTCGAATGGCCTTAAGATTAACCCCTATAGGGCACATGAAGGAAAACACAGGAAGCATGTCACCTTTTGTATGGGACAATTTAACCACCTTGCCAGTGGCACAGATGGATGGATGGATGGATGGATGGATGGATGCTAGCCTCCGGCAAAACATGTGTGTACAGCATTGATGAAATTACACTCAGGACACAATCAATGTCACGAGCATTTTACACGTCTCTATGGAGGGCATGGGGTAGTTATGAAAACACAAGTAGGTTCTTCTGGAAAATTAGTAATTAACACAGAATACATCGCAAGGCAAAAAGGGTGCATTCTCCTCTATTCAATGTCTGATTTTTTACTTTTTTTTTCAGGACGGCCAGCTGCTTTGAATGATAATTGGGATAAAATGTCACGACAGACTGATTCTGGAATTGATTTTGAAGGGTGGCTACAGTGGGGAGCTATGCCAGGTTTGCTGTCCTATGCCATATACACCCCGTTTATTAGGAGGACATGCTTGTTAACACAAACAGCATGGGCCACCAAACAGCCAATCACGCGGGGGCAGCTGAATGCACACAGCCAGTGGATGGCCTCAAGAGGCCCACTCACTGTCCTGCTAAGCATCAGATGTAAACGATTTAGGACGTGGTGTGAATGCTGGTGCCGGATGCGGTGGGTCCGGCGTTTCTGAATCAGCCACCCTCCTGGGATTTTGACGCGGTACAGTACGTAGAGTTTACTGAAAATAATAAACAAAAAGCTTCCAGTCTGCAACAGTTCTGTGGGTGAAAACACCTTGTTAAATGAGAGAGGGTCAGAAGAGGACAGCTGGGCTTGTTAAAGCTAACAGGAAGGACATAAGTGCAAAAATAACAGCTCAGTACAGCCATAGCATGCAGGATGGCATCTCTGGATGCACGGCCCTGTCCTCGAAGCAGTTCTGAAGGCAGAAGTGGCTCCTACGCAGTACTAGCGAGATGTAGACCTTCCTAATAAAATGGCCAGAGAGTGTCCGGCTTTGCCTGTTATCTTTTACAGCCATATTGTAAGATTTATAAGAAAAATGCTGCAAAAATGTGAGTTTTGTGAGAATTCCGATGAATGCTGCACACTTCCTTCTACAGAAATAAGCTTTGGTAACACTACTTCAGGGGGCACAGATAATATAGTGATACACTTTTACTTAATGTGCTAATTAGCCAGAAACTAAGCGTTACTAAGATCGGTTGGTGCCACATCCTGGGTTATTCCCTTCCTTGAGCCCATAGTTTCTGGGATTGGCTCCGGACCCCCAATAGCCCCTAATAGTGTTCATTAATGTGTTAACATGAGATCAGTATGTAAGTTAGACAGTTTGTGGTTAATTAATACATAAGTAATACATAAGTAATAATACTATATTATTTTTGCCCCGTCAAGCAAAGTATTACCATGATTTATAGTTGAGTAGCAACTTAGTTACTAAGTTACTTGTTCCCCCTCAAGTAAAGTGTTACCAAAGTGTTATGTTATATTAGAAACCATTAAGCCACAGTAAATCAGCTTAAGCAGGCCTTAAGAACAATGTCACGGAACAGCACGCCAGAGGGCTGAATGCAGGGAATGTGCTGCAGTGTCATAATCAGGTCAGAGATCCTCCATGTAGCTGCCAGGGCAGAAGCAGCATTCAAGCTCAATCCGCTTTGTGTGGAAGCCTTGAATTCGGCTATGAAGATGTTTTCCTTGACCCGACAGTAGCATCAATATATCAAAGACTAAAACCTTTGAATGTTGATGGTGTCTTTTTCATACTTTGGCTTGAGAAACAGGGTAACTACTCAGACAATGATCAGGGACCTTCAGAATACTCTTTCTGATGAGACCATGTCATGCATAAAAAAGATTTGCAGATGAACGCAGACCTTGGCAGCCAAATAAGTGGGGGTCATCTCACTAAAACCTCTGTATTTCCATGTGCTTGGACATTTGGAGCTGTGAAAACAAAAAGTGACTTTTTTGCAGTACAGTTACGTATATCAGATAATGCATTGAGTGAAAGTGTCGTGGACTATAGCATTTTCATGTGTCGTATTAATATTCAACAGTCGACTAGTCAGATATGTCAGTCAAGCCATGTTTGTAGAAAAACACCACTCCATAAAGTATTTAACATTCAATCCTGCCTACCTCAATTAGTGCAATTAGTTGCTATGGCAACCAATCATTTTAATTAGCCTTGTGGCCATCCTTTTCTTTCTACTCTCAGCAATGGATAGTTATTGCCCAGTTCTTCCTGATTGTTCTGTAAGGAATAATTCGATCCAGCCTGCCATGGGCCCGTTCCTGTTCGGAACAATAGTGGACAAGCTGCATTAGGGGGGCACCTGTATGTTGACTTTTGCCAGACCGGTCTGACTGAATAGAGGACATAAATATTTATCAGTTGCACTTTCCCCGAGCAGCTGGGCCATGGGTGATAGCTGGAATTTGAGCAAATTGAGAGCATAATCCCCCCGAATAACTAACTGGAATGCTGGCCCGCCGCAGGAAGCCCTCTTCAGAATCAGCACATATGGCTAGAGCACCTTCTTGGATCCATTCTTTGCACCTGGGTGTCTGAAGATCGCAGATTAAACTTCAAAGGCTTCTCCTCTGAGGTCATGGCACCTCGCCGCTTCACCCGGGCTGCCGTTCGATGATGTGAGATGAGGCGTAAGCCCAGATCGACCTCATGAGATGACACCGCGGTCTTTGTGAGAGCCAGCCCACCTGTCACACCGTCAACCTGAACTCCGTCTCACAGAAAAGGATCCCAGCTGTATTCCTCAGGCCTGGGCTAATAATATCTGCTCCTCTTATGTACACAGAGAATCTGTAACGAATAGGTTTAAAGAGTTTAGCTTTTTTTTTTATTGCAATACTCCATGACAGCTGCTCTTGACTCTTGCGAAGCGATTGATGGGATGAATTTATCAACACTGCTTCATGCAATGTGCTGGGTAATGCGACATCATGTTCATCTGCTCTAATGAAGAAGCAAATAAATTAGTTTCAAACCCCAGCAGAAGCTGGCTTGCTCTTTTTTTGCTGTTTTTTTATCCGATGTGTAAGTGTGTGTGTAATGACACAGGCTGTGTCTGTGAGGTAGTCTGAACCACGGCTGCCGTGCTCCCAGAATGTGGGGGCCAACAGACCCGGAGAGGTGTTACGTCCTTTGGACGACATTCGGCGCAGGAAGTGAAATCATCTTACCCGAGCTATACAGCAAGAAGATGACCCAGATTTAGTTGCTTTTCATCCTGCTGAATACCCACAATGCCTCTGTGTATCTTCACCAAACTTGAATCAGCTATCACTCTCGACTCTCCGGGACCAAAGCGGTATCATGTGACGCCCCCCCCCCCCACCCACTCACAGGCCCCAAAAGGAGCGTTTCTCACCTCCCACTTCTGCCTTTCTCTTGGACTTCTTTGCTCACTGCTACCACTTTGATGGAGATGATAACTCGCAGCTTTGTGTCTGTCGTATTCCTAGCTTTGTACAAACGGCCTGCCTTTGTGGCTGTCTCCTCCCCCCCCCCTCCACCCCCACCCTCTGCCAAATTCCCAGGCTCCGAAGGAAACATCACCACACTGTGAGTCACACTGCACTCACGCACCTCTGTGTACATGCATGAAGTCAGCGTGCCTCAGACGCCTCAGCCACATCACCTCGGTTTCCGCGTCTCCTCTGTCTCTTCCTGGCTCTTCAACACTAACCTTAAATATTGTGTAGCGTTAATTGCTTTTCAGTCTACCTTAATGGCTGTTACTAGCTTTGTTATACTCTTAACGATTTTTGGCAGCTTAAGTGCGGTCTGGCTGAACAAGTCTATAACAGGGTTGTAGATAAAAATATGTTGAGAATTAAAAAATAAGGGTATAGGTGAAGGCTAACAGTTTTAATTACTATTGCAAAAAACATTTATATGCAATAAAATATGTGGTAACGGTGCAAAAATGATGAAACAGAATAGCCATGTTTATTTTGTATAACGCTATAGAGATTTTGAGCTTTTATATATTCATTACATGCTTTAATAATAAGAAGTGTTTATGTTTGTGGTTTCCCTGTTTATCAGCTTGACAATGGGCACTACCAGTACAGCGTGCTGTACATCAGGTCACTCAGCTCCTGTTATGTATGACATCGTCCTTTGGCCTTTATCAGCCAGGTCTATTACGCTTCACTTTGCATCTTTTATGCAGCCCTCTTGGCCCTATTAGCACAGAATAGCACAGCATGATTTGCTGTAATATTTACATGCCATCCCAGCCTATTAGCATTGATAATGTGAGGTTCTGCAAAGTGTGACGCTGACCCTGTAAATTCCCCCTTGTCTTGTACACGCTGCTCAGAAGTTGTGGACTTTAGCCTACCACCACAGAGCAGTTCCTGCATTATTTACGCTTTTCTCTGCAGGGCTGTGGGTTTGTTCCTAGAGATGGCAGGGAGACCATCGGCTCCACGCTTTGTGTCAGTCCTCAGAGGGACCTCATTGGTGCGGATCAGAGCTTCCTGGTCACTGGTCAGGCTGCTGGCTGGCCCCGCCCCTTCCAGCTTCGGGAAATCAGGGGACCTCCCACTGTGCCCTTAATGTCAGAAGCCATGAAAAAAATGTCTCTGCCAGAATCTCTGCTGCACTGTGGGTGTCAATGTTAACACATTAACAAGAACAGAACAGCAGTTTTACATATATAGTTCTGACATCTGACTGTACCAGAAAACAAAAAGCAATGCGAGGTAAAGGTTACATACATGTCATCCCAATAGTATGTTTATAATGGGGCTTAATGATGAATTTCATACCTGTAGGGGTTTTAGTTAAATTTTACTAAAACTAAGCCACTTCTCTATCATTAAATTTAGTCATGATTACCTCCCTTGGCTATTTAATTAGCTTCTGATGGTCAATTATTAAGACAAATAATATTCTTTAATACCTTCCTGGTGTTTCTACGTTCCGTGTATCATGTTCCTGTGCTTTTATGATAAACTGATGATCGACTCCTGCTGCCTGCTAATGTTATCCACAGCCTCTTTCCTAGTGCCCCCACTGGGAAAGCATTCTCTTTTCCTTGTAAATATTGGATATTAACATTTAAATTGCCAATGTAACATTTCTGCTCTGCTACACCACAGCCCCCAGCTTTCTGGCACCTCCCAATGCGGTTAAGGAGAAGATAAAGTGCTGATTAACCACAATGGAATCTCTGCAGCACTTCCACCAGGGGGCGACCCACGCAGCTCCCTAACGGGACGAGCACAGGGGTCTGTGATTGACTGCATCGTCGAATCAGAAGTGGCCAAGCAGCCGAGACGTCATTTTTCACTGCCAGCTGAAGGGTAACCTGAATGACGGAATCAAGGAGGTCGGCAGGGCACACCCTTGGGGTCTCCTTGAGTATATATCTCTGCAGGGAGAACTCCGATGGTCACATGACCTGGGGGCGTGCTATTCTGCACAAGTGATCCTCTGCTCCCACTTGTCCTCTGTCCCAAGGGGGCGCCAGGGGAGAGAGAGGAGAAGGACCAGTTTGCATATGAATTAATCTGATGCAGTACGAGGCTGACATTTGTTCAAGGTCAAAGTCTTGATTACATCTCCCTCGAGAGGTTTCAAAGGGTGAGAGCAGAAGAGGAGGGAGAGAGACCAGGGCGGATGAGAATACAGGTCTGAGCCATATATTCTACATCTGAATCTATCGATTTTCCTTTCAGCGTGGCGGGGGTAGGGATTTTTTTTAATGAAGTTCCAGACGTAATTCACAGCTTTAAAATTGAAACTAGTGGCCAGGCAGTGCTTTGCACATCCGCAGTTAGCATAATTTCCTCAGTGACACCATCCCATCCACCACAGGGTAGCATAATATATGTGAGATCATTGTCCAAGCACTGAAAGACAGGGTGAGAATGTCACAGGGTGCTGTACTCAGGGGTACCAGTCAGTTAGATTGCCCAGACCGTGAGACCTTATTCTCAATTAACCTAACATATGTCCTGGTTAATTATATAACACGTAAATTGCAATTCTGTATGATTAATGCAATGACGTGCTCTTTTTCCGTCTAAATTATACCTTACTTGTTTCTTCATCACTTTTTCCCAGAATCCCATTATGCTTCATTACTGTAGCGGGTTGGATAAATTGGACGTAGCGGTTTAATAAGTCTCTCAATATGGCCTGTGAAGCTGCGGAAGGATTTATAAGGCTTTCCACATATCAAAAACAATTTACATTCTGGCCTACTTCGCTGGAGGCCACTGTCACAAATAATGAGGAAACTCGGGACACTCTTTACCAGAAATAGATGGGCAGAAACTGAAGGCTGCGTAGAATAGCTTTTAGCATTTCTAGCTCAGGAATAGCTCAGCTCCAGACAGGGCATAATATCTTACTTAGTACTGTACTATTTCCCTATGAGGGAGGAAACAAAAAGGCAGGCCGAAATTAGGAGAGTGACTAATAGTTGTTCATTTTATCCCAGTGCATAGTGAGATATCTAAACGTGTTTTTCAGGCCATGGGTCTTCTATGTTGGGGAAAATTTAATGCATAAAGTTTGAGTTCTAGGAATCAGCAGACATGTAATATCACCCATCAGTAGAGGCTTGTTTCCATCTGTGCTGTTGCCTCAGCAAAAATCAGGTAAAAATGAGCAGCACCCTCTAGAGGGCCAGGTTTCCATAGCACACAATGCTACAGCAAAAACTGATTTTCTTATGCGAGCTATAGCAATATTTGACAGCTATCATTTTATACCATGTTTGCTTTATTATGAAATAAATGCACAACAAAACATTCATTAGAAATGTAAGCAATACCATATAAGCAATGTTGTTTGTCGAAAATAATGCATAATTATAGTGCTATTGGCACAAAATGTAAACCAGCGATGTCTGATAAGTACCATCTCTAAGGCATTGATTTATATGTTTGGTAGGGATCGTCTCTAAAGCATCGATTTATAAATGTTCATACTACCTGTAGCACCCCTTAGGCCTACCTCCTGGTACTAAAGGGCACTCCTGGGTTCTTTTAACTACTCCCAGGGATTTTATTTTAAGTAAGGGATTTATGGTCTTTTGGCTCTCTATTAATA
>JAODKL010000037.1:292755-313795 GCA_026780765.1 Petrocephalus schoutedeni
TTCAAAGCACATTCTAAACGTAAACCTTATATACGTAGAACTCCATTACCCAGAATTCCAACGATCTCTTAAAGAAAAACTCATTTCCTTAATAAATGAATGTATACCTTTCCAGTCAGATCCCAATCACCCCAGAAAATACACCTCAGTCCAAACACACACCACCACATGCAACATCTGTTCCCCAACATTCAATTTCCTCAAATGTCTAATTCCATTGGGCTACATACCCTTAAAATAAAGGAAAAGCACATTAAAAGAAACACATGGTATGTACAGTTCAGGTTTCCTGACAAGTGTGTTGATGTATATATGACATTCTCATGCCACTTTTATCAATAATGAAGGAAAAATTATGTGTGTATAATATGAACTGAATGGCATCATTTCCTGGTTGAATTTGAAGTGATGCCCTCCCCTACTCTTGTTTGCAACTTGTCTGTAACGGACCAGTGCGTCTCCATATTAACACGGTGCGCAGCACAGCTGTGCTGTTGCTGATTAAACGCTGTGTGTGTGTGTGTGTGTGTGTGTGTGTGTGTGTGCTGTGCGCATGTGTGTGTGTGTATCACCATTTAATCTACCCGTAAGCTTCTGCCCCTTACTGCAAATCTGAATGAATCCGAAGTAATAAAACTAGAATTTTGGCATAGAATGGAAGTTACTTAATTAATTAATTATGAATAGCTTGTAGGGTGGATTTAGGTCAATACTGAGTAGGAAAGAGGTGAAATATAATTTCTAAAAGATGTACTCACTATGCATCAGACTTGGAACTGTATTAAAATGCAGATTACCAAAGGAAACATTTTGCTAGGAAACGTCCAGATGTCGATGGACAAGTTAATAATCAGAGTGGCAGTACACCATTTAAAAGGGTGTGGGAGTGTAGCTGGTTCAAACTGCGAGGTGGGAAGCGGAAAACACTGGCAAACAGGACAAAAACAAGGGCAGGCTTTGCTGGCGCTTAGGCGCTATGCAGAAACAGCATTATTCAAAGCTTGTTTTTTACATTCACCTTCAGCATGGTAATTTATGGGCACCAAGTCAGGTGATGCTTGAAAAAATTACTAAAGACCATTATGTCCAACGGAAAGACAACCGCGTTCATGGTAGCTGATCATAGGGCAGAGATGTAATATATAATACAATTTTATTAGCCATAATTCTCCTTTGCCCTTTTTATCTTTCAGAAAAGGAAAATTTCATTTTTAAGAGGAAAAAACATTGGAAGTTTTATATGTAACATAAAATATAAAGCATAAAAGAAAGATCTGACTGTATCGCAGCTCTGTGATCCTCTAATTTATCTTTTGAAACACAGTGGACTTTTTATATATTAATTTGTCCCTGACCCAATGCGATTTACTTGTACCTGCGAATAGCAATTACCAGATGGGTACAATAAGCTTGGACTGATGTTCTGCTTTCTGCTGAATTCGGGGCTGATTGTCCCCTGACTAACATGTTCCCAACAGGCTCCTTTGTAGATTTTTCTGAAGCGAAATAACTGTAATTATCCAAAGGACAAAAAATCTCCATGGTAATTCAGTTTGGGGTAACAATATCCAATCATAGCGCAGAAGAATGCCGCACAGAGGAAATCATGGCACGTTTACTATGTGATGGGGTGCAGATATGAAGTCACATGTAATTTCAGTTATTTCTATTGCTTCTCCTTTGCCACTGGAGCTACACCAATGAGTCAGTTTCCAGTTAATTGAAGGGATTTACATACTACTGTTATTTGAAATGAGCTTAAATAAGCACGCGTTCAGTGTGCGTTACGTAGCAGAGGCCGGCCATCTTAACTCACGCTTCGTTTCACGTCCTCATGGTTATGGGTTCGAATCCCACTCATGGGTTTTTATGTTCCCCCAAGTTTTCTAGACTTTTGCAGCAATCTAAAAACACCAGGCAGTTACGTGAATTGTTGTCTCTCAGATTGCCCGTAGAGTGTGTGCCCTGTGATGGCCTGACATTTAGGATGCCCTTTTCTTACCGGGACACCTTAAGCAAAAAAAAAACAAAAAAATTGTAACAGTGCCGTCTTGCGTCATCTTAAAGCAATACCAAGAGTATCTATTACACGCCTTCACTGACCTTCCTGAAGAAGTGCACTGAAGGCACAGACATGTCAGGGATAATATGCACCAAATCATTTTCCCACACAAAATTGCCCTAAACCGGCGGCGGTCTTATTCCCCCTGCTCTGAGCGGCTCCTGATACATTCCCTGATGGGCTTGCCTGCTCACTGCACAGGGAAGTCAAGGGGTCGTGTGTTTTTCCATTATCTCCAGCATGATTACATCGCACGCTCTCCGTCATATCATCTCTGCACATTTGCATTATACTCACCGGCCCCCGGAGTGCAGGATCCGCCAACCTGGCGTAATTATCACGGTCGGTTCTGCTCCTGCCATTCGCAAATGATTACGTTCAGGGAGGGAATCGCGGCGGCGATAACGCGGCGGCGATGACAGCTGTGCGGGTCTGCCTGTGCTTACAACTCGCACTAATGCGGTGACACACTCCGGTGCTGCGTATGTTCTAGACTAGTTCTGCCCCATGAATATTGATCGGGGATGCAGCACCACCCCTTCCCACCCCACAGCTCATCCTCCAGTCCATTTGTGTTAAACTCACAGCTCATTGACCTGCTGTACGCTCCTGCGGACGTCGGCATCAGCTAACTGCAAGCTCATGGCTGGGCTCTTTCTGGCCATTTATGAAGTCACGTCTTTATGCAGCAATCAGTTCACTGATCCTGTTTCACAGTGGCGTCCATAATAATATTATTATTCGGGGTCAAAACACGCAGTGCTGGAACCCTGTTTGCTATTAATTCTCAGGCAATCAAAACCCTAACCCATTGGCCTGATGGTGGCGCTATAGCGCAATGTTTTGCCCTATATATCTGAAACCGCAAGTCATAGAGACAAAACTCCTATGTCAAGACACTCCTTGGTTCATGCAAAAAAATATTGCAAGATGAGGCTATGAAGCTCCGCCTACTTTGACGTTTTGCTAATTTGCATAATGTGATAAAAATACTTTTCCAAACTCGTCCTTGACCGTTCATCTGATTCATACAAAAATCTGAAGTGCAACATCTTGAGACCATGTAGACAATCTGTAGGAATTCGATCAGCGTAATTGTTCCGAATCTACGAACCAATGAACTTCTTGGGCATGGCCTGTTTGCACTTAATGAGCTATTCCTCATCAACAGAACATCCAGTTCTCACCAGTTGGTACGACATTCTGAAGCCACTCCCGAAATTTTATAAAATTCATTTACTCATCTTACATGGCTCAACTCAGGCCAGAAAAAGGACATAGGTTTGGGCTTATGGTGATGCTATAGTGCCCAGAGTCCATAGGCCCTTATACAGTAATGCATATATTATAAAACCATACATACACAAAGGGCTTCCATGCTTAATACATATTTATTTACAGAGATTCTAATGGAACCTTTGATGTTAAATGTGGCCAACGCATCTATTCTGGCCATATTCCCTGGTACCTGTTAATCGCTGACTGTGTATATTTTTATTATTATCATTGTTGTTGTTGTTGTTGTTAATAATTATTATTATGATAATAGAATTGCTGTTATTATTATTATTATTATTAGTAGTAGTAGTAGTAATAGTAAGCAATTAATGATCAGATAGATAGTTAGATGCCCCTTGTTCGCCCTTGTTGTCACTCTATTTCAGTGCCTGCCTTGGTTCTGCTCCTTAGCTGGTCATTGTGCTTGTTGCTGTGTGTTAGTTCCAGCCTCCCCAGTGTTCTGCTCTTTGCAGATGTCTTATCGTCCATGTCTCCTTCATTGTAACTTTAGTGTTAGTTTACCTTATGGTTAGATATTGTTTACTTTTTGTTATTGCCCACTTGTTCTGATCCCTTATGGTCCCTTTGTGTTCCGATTCTCCCTTTGTGTTCTATATTGTTAATGGGCCCTGTTAGCTCAGAGCCGTTGCATGGAATACAGCCGTCATGCCACACTGTCACAGGCCCTTTACATCAGAAACCCCGGGCAATTTAATTTCTTGATACTTTATCCCAGTTCATGATAATCAGCATATGCAATGTAATTGTATAAAAAGTCCCTCTCTCCATTGATCTGCATTAGTATCTCCCACTGGTCTGCTGCTGTGAATCCCTTCTAAGGATGTGACAAGAAAAGAAAGTTCACAGTTCTTTTTTAACGTTGCATACTCAGGTTTGTCACAGTATTGCTTACTCCAGCACCACCAAAGTAATGTCCTACGGAGGCGTGACCTGTGTGGCACCAGCCAATTACTAAACGGCATTAAATGCCTGTCCAATCAGACTACTGGTTTTTCCCACTGGACTCCAGTCCCAAGAAAAAAGGACAAAACCAATAAGACTTTTGAGGTGTGACATCACTGTCATAACAAGTTCCTTTGGGGGCGCAAAGCTCTATCCCTGTCCCATTTAAAGCACTAACAACCCACTTTTAATATTTAATATTCTACAATTCCACTCCAGACACAGTCTTTGGAGTGAGATATCTTTTTACTGCATATCATAGCATTACAGGATTTGAATTACCTTTTCGAAACCTGAATCTAGTATATCGCAAAGGCACTAGCAAGATCTTGGTGATAGTTCTTATGTTTATGGTTTTGATGTGTCTAATCTTAGATTTAAAAAAATAATAATTTGTTCAGTTGGTTGGGGCTGAGCTTAATTGTTCTGGTGGTATTTTTATCGTGGTATTTTTCATAAATGAATTCTGCATAGTTGCTGTTTATTCATCATGTCCATTTTGTTGTGAACATCGTGTGCATCCTACAGTATCCTACTACCCTTGTACCGTACAGAAGTGCCATTTTCTTGCATGAACAGCCCTCGTCATTAAGAACAATCTCCCTCCACAAGAAAAGTGCCTTAATGTGGCCTGAAATAATTTATAGGCTTAATTTAATTAAACTCCAGCAGCAAAATCTTATCTGTTATTTATCAAGGCAGTGTTAAAAACACTTTGGTTCTCTAAACCAACAGACTAATGACATTTGCAGAGTCTTCTAGCAAAACAATGTGTGATTTATGGCCTATCACTATCTCCATTGCAGTAAAATCCCCTTTTTTATCTCAGTTTAACGATCCCATCATTAAATTTCATGAAATTGTCCTGTGGTGGGCTGAGCATTGGACCGGCTGCTGTTTTAATGAACAATTGAAAAACAGCCTTTACAGATGAAAATTCATCTAATTTGATATACACAAAAATAGATACACTGTCTTACTATTTTCTGCCTCTTTTTTATTAGGCTGAATGTGAAGATTGTTATATTATAGTTGATCAATAATGCTGAAATTAAAAATGTACATTGGTGTGAACAATCATTAGTTTTGGAAAGTCCTTGTATAAATTTTTCCACTTTCTCAAGATACAAACATCTCTTAGTCATAGTCTTATGATTATTTCCATTTTTGTTGCATTCTACATATTGAAAAACTGGATATTAACTTCTGTTAATACTCATTGCATGCAACAGATATAGTATTTTATTGGTCGGTCTCTTATTACTGTCCAAACATTGTTCAGTGAGTCATCAGTACATAATGTTTATGTCCAATACTGGTTATAAATTTAAGCTGATATACAACCGTTGCTCATTCCAGAATGAAGTATTAAAAGTTTCAACTGGTTTCACAGCTGAAAATCACAGAACAGTAAGTGAAGGTCGGTTTTTTCAGTAACACTCATATAAAACTTTTGTTCCGATTCTGATAGTATCTGTGTGTAGTTCCTTTGGTTGTCAGCCCAGCAGTGTAATTATCACCTTTTTTTTACTAGCATGACTTTCATTGCATGTCATTCCAATCAGAAAACATACAAATTAATTTTGCAGGTTGAGCTGTAATGATATAAATCACCGCGAGGTATAAATGGGCGCCAGTCATTATTGGGATTTCATAATCTGCCTATGCATCCTCTGCATTTCCCATAATGCCCCATGGTATATACTTCCTTGGTCACATAAAATACACAACAGGAACAGCCTGCCAGGGAAGAAAAACCAAGTGCTGTGGGGTCGGGAGGAAGGAATATTCGGATATTGAAGTGGATACGGGTTAACAGAAAAACTGTTTTTTTGCTGCAACTCCCTAATTAGATTACTAATTAGAAGACTGATTGGCTGAAGAGTTCTAACTTCTAGGCTTGAACAGCTGATCTAAAGGTTATCCCAAAAACCTGCATACGCACTGGCCTTATGCAGGTAAGATTGCCCACCCCTGCCTTATACAGTACTTGTGGTAACAAGGGCTCTTGTAAAAATGCACTAACGTTGGTCTTATTACATATGGGATTATTCATTAGCTTTTACATCCTATATCAGCAAACCCTATCATTTTAGTAATAATATGGTATGCTATAATGTATTTGGCCCAGGAGGACAATGAATAAAATATATTTTCTGTACATGAGCAGCAGGTCATTTCACTGAAGTAATTTGACTCTGGGACTTCTGGGACTTTAACCTATATCCTTCAGAATATGAACCTACATCTACTGGCCATTGCAATAGGCACCTGATTCAAAACACCCAGCAATAATCCCACATCTTTTAAGCCTCAATGGCTATGATGCTGCCACTTCACCAAGAATCTATGATAGTTCTGATGTTTCAGGCTGCGCATGTGGTCTTATATTTCATGTGATGTTTCTGGTGTTATTTCCCTCGCCAACAAGCTCACGCTTGAGCTGGAAAGCAGCCGTTAGTCAGGAATCATCCAGCCTCTTCCCGTTCCCCTGATTTATGCCATCTTTATCTCCCTTTCTGTTGTTTTATTTGCCTACATGATAGTACTGTCAGACATAACCTAGATTAACTATCCCGGCTGCATTGAGCATAAACACTGTGATTTCCACAGTCATCCTCAGCTGTCTCTCGTCTCCTCATAAAACCGAGCTAAGTTCCATCAATATTCTCCACAATGCGCTCATGCTCCCTAAGTTACTCACCCTCAAACGCCTGAGAAGCGAGGAACCATGTGATAACACACAGATTCTCATACTGTAATGGGCTTCCGGGACTTTTTCTAAACTATAGCATCTAAGAACATGGGTGAGCTGGTTTAATGGATAACTGTCAATATTTTAATCTTTGAATAATGGATTATTTGGCATTGATTTATTCACAATCAAATACCAAGTATTGCATATATATGTATTTTTTTTCCTCATTTCAGTAAGTACTTGCTAGGTACAGTATCATGTCAGATGGAAATGTATGCATATTTAACAAGCAGCGGGTTGCCTTCAAGCAAAACTTCAACATGCACCCACAGATAAAGAATTTTATTAGCTATTAAACCAATTTCAGTATTTAATTGAAGTAATTAAAATTAAAATTATATTTAAACTGAGAATATATTATTATCCACAGCTGGGGGAGGAAATGCAGCATGTTCTGTGCTGATTATCAATCGCCAGCCCGAAGAGAGCTTGTTTTGCTCGTAAAGGTGGTCTAAATGATGGGCAGGGCACAATCTGGCATTATACCGTTAGTCCTTCAGGTCCGCAGGTGGAGATTCCCATTTCCCGGCAGAGATCGGCTCAGCTGGAAATCCTCCACCACAGTTAATCAAGGCAGCTTCCCGGGGACTCGGGTCGGGAGATGAAAGCCTGAAATGTTCACAGCGGGGTGAGAATGACCCGCCCCGGCTTTCATCAACACTTTTTAATTCCTCTTAAGCGCAGTAGCATGGTGTGGAAGCCAGAATTGAGCATGAAATGCCATATCTGTTATTTCGCTAACGAAAGCTGTAGTACATAGTACACCTATTGTATTCAAAAGACCAAGAAAATAATGACACTGGCAGATTTTAACATAATTTTTTAAATAAAATTTTATGAGTGTGTATATGTATATATGTATGTGTATAGAGGCTAGGACTGAGATTATATAATGTAGGCCTACGTAAAGCAACAATTCATCTTGCCAAACAAGTTTGATGTACCTTCTCATTAGATTCAGTCTGATGCAAAACCACCGTCCATTTCCAATTTCCTTTGTTGCTTTCAAAAAATTTATTAACGGACTGGCGAGGAATCCCAATGCCCAGAGTTAATTTGACGCCTTGAAGTGACAGCGTCAAATGTCAGACAGGAAGTACTGGAGGGTCGACTGAATGAGTTTAACATTGGATGGGCTCGGCCTTAACATCCACTGAAGTCTCTATTAGAGAGTGTGCCTAGAAATGAAACAGCCTTTTTAAAAATCTTGGTGGGTCATGTTGAGCATAGATCTGACTTTGTGAAACTTAATCATGCACAGAGTTTGCTCCTGACAGCAAGAAATGTCTTAGTGTTATATCAAAGAATCAGGTTACAGCTTCCAGTGTTGATGGATATATATGATATTGTGTGTTTTCCATCCATCTTCCAATCAAAATGTAGATGGTAATATCTTACATAATTTGAGATTATGTTATTTTATTAACATTGTGAAATCCTATTTATTGTGTAGGCCTGCTAACTGGTAGAATTTGAATGTATAGGCCTAATATTGCTGCACTATAAAAATATTTATTGCATCCAACTGTAATATATTAATATTGCTTTTTCTGTGTTATTTTCTGTTAATATAATGGAACTTTTGGTTGTCATGGAGATGTTGCCTGTTTTGATTTGCTGGTTCCAGTATCGCTGCACAAAGTTAATACTTAGCGCCGCGAATTGCTGCTTTTGGAGCAAATATTGATTTCAAAATAAAGCCTCTTAGTTTTGCCTTCTGCAACTCTGTTAGTTATCTGATCTCCAGAGGGCTTCCTGCTACAATTCATCTTCGCACAAAGCTGCCACCTTGGTTCCCGTTTCACCCAGGCGTCCAGCAAAGTGCACAGAGATAATGGCAAAAAAGGAACAACGGGGATCCCGGTGCATCCGGAACGCCCTGGCTGCCGCACTAGCCTCCATCACCCATTTCCTCATCTTTGGAACCCAAAGCAATATTCTGAGTTCACTTCATAGCTCGATTCATATTTTATCATAGGCTGCCAGTGGGTAATCTCAGATGCTTGGTTTAAAATCACAAGTTAAAAAGCCAGAACAGTTATTTGTTGCTTTTCAAAGAGGTGTGGCTCATTTGCAAATGTATCAAATACTATACTTGATATAACTGAACCAAGGGCTACTATGTGTACATAATTCCCATTAGACTTTAAAGCATTTTAAAGTTAAAAACTGACAGCATATTTCACTCCATTGAGCCTGTCTGTGCGCATCTCCTTAAAATGTATCACCCTGTTCGGATCAGTAAAAATCTGCAGGCTATGGATAATTCATGGTAGCTGGAGTTCCAGCTGCACTATAACATATTAATGTATCTCACATCTGAATCAAGGTTGGAGATTACAGGTTCAGGTTCAATGATTATAAACAACTTCTGACAGGTTTAAGGAGAGTTTTGTAGAAGAAGTCCATTGTGATCTTGTCAAAATGGCATGGTCGTCAGAATCGTCATGATCAGACACCAACACCAGTCACATGTTCTATCTTTAGGTGTCACGTTAGCATGGGGAAGCCGGCAGTGTCACCTGTGACACTGAGGGGTTTTGGGGGAAAGGACCCTAGCCGTTTTCACTATCTGCAATGTTTTTTCAAGGAGAAAGAGGAGCTGTGGCAGAAATTAAGTACGTGCCCAAAATGTGCAAAATGATCCTAAATACAATGAAAAGATGCAGAGACAGCCGAAAGAGAAAGAGGACAAAGCGGCTGCTTAGGGCCCAGCGGCCACCAGGGGGCCTCCCATCCGATCAGCCTGGGCAAGGGGCCCCAATTCAAATCTTGCTTAGGGCCCTGAAAACGGTTGAACCAGCCCTGTCAGTAAAGACTGAGCAAAATCCATCAGAATCTGCGGGATCAAGTGCATCATAAAATAACTCAAGCAGTGAAATAGCCGATCAGGTGAGAGATACTGACGCAAGGTCACACGGTAACCTGTCTCTCCTCGCTGGGACAGATGGCTCCCTCCCAAACAGTAATCTTTCTTCATTCCCCATTTGGTTTAACTGCACCACACCGTAAACATATAATTCTTCGGGACATCTTTCAGACATCCTTGGCTTTCCAGTAATTACGGGTAATTATAATGGCTGACCTCACAGTGCAGCTGTCCTCTTAATTGTTTGAGTTTGCTAAACTAGATCCCTTGACTTGTTTGATTAAAAGTCCTCCTGTGGCCTCCCAGTATTTTCTCTGACTTCCCCTCTCTGCAGGCCTGGTTGTCGTGGCGCCGGTGTCCCCCGGATTCTGCACACACCAGTTTTCTATATCTTTCGTCAGACTTTTATTTTGAAGCTGCATACATGCATGTGTTTAACAGTAGCACTGTACCTTAATGTTGCTTATTTAGAATTTTGTAACTATATTTGTGCATTTGTTCTCAACAGAGCACTTTACCCTGAAGTGTTTGGGAAGTCACATTCAATATGGGAAGGGTTGTTTCATTTTGACGATTGGCTGGGATTGTTTTGGGTATTTCTCCTTCTTGAAAACAAATTGGATGACACAGAAAAGACCCTCAGTTCAGAAAGTGAATTATGTGGTGAAATATGGTGCCAGGGGTAGAGGCAGGCATTGCTTTGCACGCCTGACATGAGTCTGTTTTCTCCCAGCTTAGCAAATGCATTCGTGTGACTCCATCAGGAATGGACAAACAGCAGTCTGAACAGAGTAAAAACATTAACGGCTAACGGAGCAGAAATGTGTGTGTTGATCGCTACGGTTCCCTGTCAGCTCTGAGGCCACATCGAGGCACTTCCAACGCAAAACTCTGCCCTGCACAGTCCTCGCCTTATTGTTTGATAATGCAATTTAATTTAGCTGATGATCAGCAAAACACTTAGGCTGGGGTCAGAATATATCAAGTTAATGGATGCATAAATTACAGTAGAGTTAATTTAAAAATCAAACAATGGCTTACGCATTATTTTAGATTGTTCATCTTTCCATGCTTTTTTCTGCTTCCGATTTCAGTCACTAGCATTTGAAAGGATGGCTTCAGCTATCACATATAATAATAATAATAGCTTAAATGAGTGAAAATAGTCAATATTTAATGTGCAGCTGCTAATTAAAATTATACAAAAAATATCCCTGTGTGCTGCATTGTGGCTACCCTGGTCTTCTCTACCAAGTGAAAGCAAGAAAATTAGCTTCAAGAATCAAGACTCAGCTACAGTTCCACAGGCCCATTTCCCCTTATCTGCTCATAGCTTTCTCTCCATTTCCACCTCCTCAGAGTCTTTCAGGCTATTAAATTGGAGGCGACCCCAGTGCCCCCTGCAGACCACCATCGGGTCCTGCAGCGACCCCCGGCATTGTTGCTGAGCGGCTGAGTTCACTAAAAGACTCACAGGTATTGAAAGCTAATGCCTGGCTGCCTCAAAGTCAGCCATGGACAGAGCCACCAGTGAATTACAGAGCTGTTTCCCGTTAATCTTTTAAATTATTTTCTCTGTTAGTTCAATGCAGTGTTGAGGAGATACTTAAATTAAGCAGCATTAAGTACTGGTCCTCGGTGAGCATGCCTGCTCTGGAGAGAGCTGAGGTGTTCTGTGTGAGGTATAGCTTGGCTCTCAGATTGATTAGGGACAGGATAGCGAGCAGAACAACATGACATGGAGAAACGATAGGGTTGGGCTGAAGTGGGGTGACCAAGCCTAAGTGGGCCCAGGCTCAAGGCTGCTACAGTATATGGGCTAAAACATATGAATTCTCTTCCATCGAGAAAGCTTCTTATTGAAAGATTCTAACTGGAAATAATCTTTCCATTAATGCAGTAGAGCAGCAGTGGGATTTACTAAAACAAACAAGTAGAATTTTTGGACACCAAAAAAACAATACCGCATCCATTCTGTTTGCATTTGCAACAGCACTGGATTGTTCTTTACTGCAGGATCTTCACATGTTTTCCTTCCCTAACCCAGAATGCAATGCTGCTTTTTTGTCTTGACAGATCTTGGCAGTGTACTTCAGGACAAACCGCCTTGCTTTCGCTGATTGTCGAGAGCTCCAGCTGGAGATCACGTTGTCACAGAGCTGGGCCCCGGTAAATCAATATTGGCCAGCAGATAAAGCGACCGGGGTCAGTGGCTCGTTCACCTTGCATTGTTACCATGTCTCACTGCTCAGGTCACCGCGACAGAGTCTCCACTGCTAAAAGTTATTAACGGCAGGTCCATGCGGTTCATCAGAAGGGTGAAACTGGCAGGCAGGTTTGTGCAAAGCAGAAATTCTTACTATTCATATGACCTGAGAGGAGTCAGGTCAGTTGTTCCCAATGTTCTAGATCACAGGTGTCAAACTCCAGTCCTGGAGGGCCGGTGCCCTGTGTAGTTTAGTTCTTTCCCTGTTCCACCACAAATGATTGAGCTGAAGAGCTGTGTGGTAATTAGCATGAGGAGCTGCGAGGAGTTGAATCTGGTGTGTTAAACGAGGGTAACCCCAAAAATGTGCAGGGCTCCGGTACTCCAGGACTGGAGTTTGACACCCCTGTTCTAGATAATTACTTCAAGCTTTGCTCCTGCTCTTCAGCCACAATTCCCCATAACAAAGAGTTACATGTCAGCAGTGGTGGCAAAGCCTAGGGCTGTTCAGCCAAGGGCATAGCCAGGCTGTTGTTCATGGAGCGCAATGGCAAACGTTCCCTATTCTGGTGTGAATGGCTTTGAAGGGAATCATTCCTGGAGCCCCCTCCTGAGCATCTTTTCATCGAAACAGAAAAACAGAGAAGGCAGGACCTGGGTACCACACTAACATCCTGCCACGCACCGGCGATGTAGGGAGCGGTCTTGGAAAACGAAGACGGGCAGACGTCAAGCTCATTTTTCCGGCAGCAATCTGTGGCTTTATCTGCTGTTCCTTCGTTTGGAATGAACAAGCGAAATTATTATTATTCCAGATATCCAGAACCAAGCAGGGAAGTTGCAGCTAGGCTTTCCTCTGCCCTAGTGAAAAATTCTCTCCATCAGTCATTTGACACAGAGACAAATATTCCTATGGGTTTCATAGATGTCAGTTCTGTCCAGCTGTCATCATGCTGTCAATTTCAAATTAGTACCAATAGCATCTCAACATTCTAACGAGATATTCAATGGTCCATGTATAAGTTTAGCTGCAATATTTACTCTTCTTTATTTTATTTTTTTTGTGGGGTGCTTTTTTAAAATCAGAATGTAATGACGACGATAAAAAACGCGCCTGGCAGACAAGCCGACGTTCACCCCAGTTGTTCGCAATTTGGGTCGATCTCGCCCCGACTCCCGAAGCAAATCCCATTTCAGCCGGTAATCCCATAACTTTCGTTGCCGTGTCTTATTGCTCACATTTATCTTCTTGTCAATGAGCAGCAGTTACCACGTTTCAATATGTCGAGCTGGAATTAACTTCACATGTATTTTTGGGCATGCAGCGGAGTGAAAGCAGACTTTCCGTGCGTGTTTATAACCCGCCCCCCGCCGAGCTTGTACACGCAGATTTCAGACACCACACAGGAGCCATCCATTATTGAGTGTTTTAACTGACGTGTCAAGCTGACGTGCCTCTTAATAATAATATATAATTTCTGTAGTGACCCAAAGCCTATTTCCTGCCTTTAATGGCTCTGGTTGGAAAGGGTATGGTTATTTTTAGAGGCAATAATGGAATCATTACGAAAGAAAACACGTCTTCACCTGCACTTCTGAAAATTTACTGGAGGCTTTTAAATTGTCAGTCAAACAATCCCGGAATACCATCCACTGCAAGCATCTGCTATACACAAAGGTTATTAAACCTCCGGGAGAGAGAAAATTGCGCTTGAGATGCTGTTTCCCTGTAATGAAAGAGCCCCCTGCTGGTGACATGTGGTATACCTACTATTTTCTGAGATTCACTCTGCATGTACAAGACATGAGGACTGCTTGCCCTTGCATTGTCAATGAAGAAGCTTTCAGTTGTTTGAACAACAATGTATCCTCATCCAACGGACATGGCAGTGTAGAAATACACGTCTCTCTTCATGTTGAAATTCAGCTTTCCAGAGCGTGCAGTGATTTATATAAGAGAGTGAATCATAAAATACAGCCCTGCAGAGATTGGTCGGTGGTCAGGGTTCATGATGGACGACGCTGGATCTGCCCTTAAAATTCTGTTTGTTTTTTTTATGTTCAACACTTGTACGTAAATATTTGTGATATGTTTTACAAAACTAAACATATATTGAATTATTCGTAAACAAAGGAGAAATTTAAAAACTGCATTATGCTTCATCCCAATTGCTATTTTTCCTCTTGCAGTTAGTATGATATTTATCATGGTACTGAACTATAAATCTGATCCGTTGTCACCTGTATTGTTAATAGATATCGTGATAAAACAAGGATCTGGCTCGGCGCCCCGAAAATGATTTGCAAAGACAATCCTGCAGAAAGGAATCCAAGAACGCGTTTTATTTTCATTTTAGTATACCTTATGCTTATTTATTTGACCTGACTGTGAAAAAGCATGGATGTAATGCCGTAAAGTTACCGTTCATCAGATTCATAAACATTTATATTTTATAACGGGTCTATTGTAGCATTAAAACAGTTTGTGTTGAACTATGAAATTACAATCGATTGCATCTTTATACAGTGTCAGTATTTTTTCTTGCCATCAGTGTCATGCTGAGACTTTGAAAATCGAATCACTGTAGTTATATGCGTGTTTGACATGGATGTATAATTTATGAAAATCGTTTTTAAGCATGCGTTTTTAATTAAAAACAGACATGTATTAGCATAAGAATAATAGAATTCATTGAAATTATCCAAAAATACATTAATCCGGAATCATCCGTCGCTCTGACAAAAAAATAAAAATCTACTGAGAAACAGCATTTATAAATGACTGGAGATAACAGGAAGAAGTGGATAGAGACTTTAAGGGGCTCGGGGTTGGCTCAGGATTTGGCCGATAAGAAATACTCTAATGGAACACGCACAGTCACTCATTCTCAATCGGATCGCGTCCACTTTACGTCGTGCTGGCACGACCTGCAAGAGGAACATTCTGTTAATCAGCCAAAACGATTATTTTCTTGATTTTATCATGTAATAAATATGGCCACGGCCCAGAATTCCAATTAATGAAACACAATATTTAAATAAACAGATATTTATAGCAACCACAGCTGTAAAGGAAAATGATCATTCACAAAGCATTAATGTACAGTGCCAGTCAAAAGTTTGGATGGGCAAAGCCACCCACAAAGGAGAGTGAGCCACCTGACCTGAGCTGAGATGGTTTTGGAGGAGTACGACCAGAGAATGAACGAAAAGCAGCAAATGAGTGCTCAGCATTTATGTGGCACCTCATTCAGGACAGCTGGCGAAGCATCCCAGGAGACCACTTCATGGGACTGGCATAGGGGAGACAGTAGGGTCAGCCAGTCCCTGGAGCAATTGGGATTAAGGCCTTGCCCAGGGGCCCAATGGCAGAATCACTCTGTCGAACACAGAATTGGAACCTACAACCTTTTGAGTCCTAACCAACAGAGCTGCCCCACACAGAAAATAAAAAAAATTTGTTTCATAATCCATATATGTTACTTTATAAGTTTGATGTCTTAAGAATTATTGTAAAACGTAGGGAATAGTACAAATATAACTTTTCTATGGGTGGGTGTGTCCAAACTTTTGACTGGCACTGTATATCTGTCTCTATCCATCCTCCAACCATTCATTTAGCTGAATTTTTCTGTCCAGCTACCGCAATGTAATGTAAATATGAATGACAACAAAACTTGAAAATCTGACTAAGGCAACTTTCTGCATTTTCACTACAAGGTTAATACCAGCTCCAGAAGCTCCTCTCCATGAAGCACTAACTCTATACACTCTTCTCCATTAGCTCGGGAGAAATCTAGAAAATTCCAAAAAGGTCATGAGGCTGAGTCAAGCATCTGGTGAAAGATCATACTGCTTAATTTAAACAGGTTTAAAACCACATAACACCTGTTCTTCTGTCAGAGAAAGGGGACTTCAGGCTAGACGTGTTATAATGTCGGTTCTGTGCCATCACCTGGTTGCCAGACTGTCCTTGTTGCACACCTAATGACTTTTTAAAAATAGTTTTAGCCATTGAAGCATTGAAGGCGAAGTGTCACATCTCATAAATCACTGTCATATGATCGATGTACCTCCACATTAATTACTGTATCCATACCAGTCTAATTATGCATATTAATCTGAAGCACTGAAGTTTAAATAATCGCTTGGCTCCTTTTAACAACTGTAACAAGGACCCTGTGATGTCTCTGACCATTCTCCCTTTCCAGTGTCTTTGACATTTTTCATCCTGGCCTCCACCTTATCCTCTGATCCTCCACCTTGTTTACATTCGCATTTGCATTATCAATCGCACGCTTCTTTGTCCAAAATGATGTACAAGTGAGGAAAATAGCATATTACAAACATAAGGCTGTCAAAGAGTTGACTAGGCATGAGTGCAGTTCGGCTGAGGCTCCACTGAAAGCCCAGGAATAGCTGTAAGCAGTAATGGATCAGGACACATGGCACCTTTACAACATCTTCTAAATAAAGCAAGAATTAATAAGACTACTGTTCATATCAGCAAGAAGTGCAACATTAAGAGCGTGTTTGAAAACCTTCATAGTATGTTTCAGTCCTTTTTAAATGGTTGACATCCACATATATTCAATTACTTAGAGTCCACCACAGCTTTCTTAATTGACTGAAAAGGTCTCAGTGCACGTCTTCCAAGTTGTAACATCATGTAAATGTCACTAAGGTCAAATCTGGGTTATATATATATATATATATATATTCATAAATAATTATATAACACCAATGTAAGCAACACTACTTACATAACACAAAGTAAAAGAGCTCATCGGCTTGAGTTTTACCTTTAATTGTTAATAGAACAGCAATTGTGCAATAAAAAAATCTGAATAATACTCATATATGAACAGTGTAGTTAATGACAAAGCAGTGTGAGGAAAGCTGCTCTTTGATAAGTGCTGACAAGCCCCATAAATTAAAGAATCCGGTAGGTGTAATTACAGGACACCAATTAGGTTACAGCTGTTCGCCTGAGCTGGAATTTTCCGAACTTTCCAAACGGCGTCTTGTTTAATGCCAGGCATGTTCCTCACATTATTACCTCATGTCGATATTAATCATCATTAATGCGAGAACACCATGTCTTTCAGACAGTTTATTTACCTATTTATCTGCATCTCATTCCCCAGAGCATATCGCTTCCCTTTAATACACCAGGGACCGTTATTAATCACAGAGATACTGAGTGAATGTCTTGGAAGTGAGTGCGACAAGATGCATCCGTAACACTTTGGTGCCTGCGCACCATCCATTGTTATTGTGTCTTTGTGTACACTCGGGGGAGGCGTCGTGCATATTTGTCATGGAGCTCCCCCTTGCTTCGGCGAGACGTGCAGTGTAATTCATCACATGACTAAGAACGCCACCGCATGGCTTGGATCAATGAGCCTCGTACTCCATCGGTGGAGGCCGCATCATTGATATTCCATGTCCTTTAATCTCAGTGGAGCCGCTCATTACAGCTGGCAATTGCCTAATAAAGCTAATTGCCTCTTTAGATTAAAGATGATATTTTAGGTACGTGTCAATTTGCGGTGAACTTTTTCGGGAGGGCGTTCGTGCCTTAAAGACTCATCCTGTCGATTTCTTAACGAAAAGCGAACAGGGGGTTTGCTCATCGCTCAGATTGCTTCATTTAGCTAGAAAGTTGTATAGGCAGAGCAGATATCAGACTGTTCCTTGGGTCTAGTTAAAAAATCTGGGATTCTTAATTGCCCTGACTGCTAAACTAGACCTGGCCTCAAAAGTTTTTGTGGAAAGCTTCATAAAACCAGCCGTCTCTGCACCTCGCTCCAGAGATGAAGGGGGCAGTGAATGAAAGGGAAGATTATTTTAAGCTGGGAGACAGCAGTCAGTATCAGTCAGTCAGCGTTGTATTGAGCAGTCAGTGGGTTGAGCTGGACTGGGTTGGCGATGCCTACGCTTGTACAGAAGCCCATGGAGGGGAAGTTGGACCGAGTACTGGTACCATGCAGCCCATCCGTGATCCCCCACCGGGCCTGACAAGTCCTGTTTCGCTCCGGACCGCCGCGTAGATCCGCCTTCCCGTTGTGACACACTGCTTCAGAGAGATGAAAGGTACAAAGGCCAGCGGCTTGTCCAGTCGGGTTTCCCTCACCCGTCCGCCGTGACATCCAGCCAGAATAAATCTACCTTCTTCAAACATCACAGTGCAGCCCATTCTACTCTCAGCTGGCACCTTAACCTCAGCAAGCGCGCGAGCCGTCCAGAAAGGGCCGGCGCCATTTCCACTCTGGGTGACACCTGTGCGCCACATTTCAGTCTGGGTGCCACCCGCCTGCTCTCCCCGTCTCACCTCCAGGGCCGTCGCCGGCTCTTCTTGAGGCCGGTCGTGAAGCCGTCGTCACCGAGCCGAGGCACCTTGCAGACCCAAAAGGGGAAAGTGACAGGGTACCAGAGAACGCTTTCCCACAAGTTCCTGTGGCTCTCATTCGGTAGTCATTTGCGTATCTGTCACACAAATATGACACCTAAATGTGTCACCTCAGATAGTGGCCGGCAATGAGGTGTTTCTTTTCACAATTCAGCCCGGTTAGCACGGAACATCTACATATACATCAAATTTACATCAATTTACATCAGCTTCACCTTTATTTACATCACTTTATTCCTTTGTATATTTTGTATACCATCTCATAACAATGTGAATTGCTCATTTTCGTCTTCAGTTTAATTGGGTTTGCTTAATGTCATTTAGTTTTTTGTCAGACATTCCACCATTTTTCTGTATGGCTCATCAAGACGTGTGGTTATCTACCTGACAATCTGACATGACTTCCCAACCCTATCTTCTGCTCCCGGGAGCAGCTGGATGGTTGCCTGGCAACAGAGAATGTCGGAAAGCATTCGCCGAAGGAAATTAAGGTGAAACAAAAAAATTCTGACAGTGTTATCACTCTGCTACTAACAATGTCTCGTTTACGGTGTGAAACAGGGGTGACGTGTGAAGCAGATTTCAGCAGTGGTACCTTTTTGCTCACCCTCAAATGCATATGTGTGGGGGGGGGCATTTAAATTATGGAGGGGGTATAATGTGGTTATTTGCATTTGGGGTGTAAAAAAGTAAAATAAAGAACGTGTTCTGGAATACCAAGCAATAGCTTTGGGTTGTATATGTAAACAAGTCACTGTGAAAATGGCTGACATTAAGCCCATAACTTATACCGCTCTACTGGAGCAACTGCACCTTGTTTTACTGGATCCCTAGGTGAAATATGTCACTCTGCATAAATATAACAGCACCTACCTTACCAAAAAGACTAAGGACATGAATTATGCCAAAGCACAAGCTGTCGCTGCTACCGCTGGGTTGGGTGATGTTGCGGTGAAAAGTAAATGTAATTACAGATGTATCAGCCGCGCTCTGTTCACCACAGGAAATCATGCTGAAAAGATGAAGGGGGACAAACTTTTTCAGTGTGATGGAGTTTGTGTCTAAAACACATTAGCTTGAGGCTAACATCCAAGCGACAAAGAAGGAATGACCTGATTAGGGGCCATGACGCGAATATAGAGCAGCACCAGAAGCAGGACTGGCTACAGTTCTGTCTTTCCTTGGAATAGGAAGCTTTTAATTTTAAATTAAATGAACATTATATTGTCAAAATGAGCTTCCTTTCATTCCTTTATTTCCCTCCATTGGTATTATTATTAAAATCTGTCATCTAAAAGGGTGATTAGGATCTCGTCCTGTTTGTTTGAAACGATATTGTCTGAAAGGACAGTGATGTGGCGGGATACATGTACCTCCTAACATTGCTAAGGTTCCCTATGACCACAAGATATCATGATTATTGCTATGGTTACATCTGATTATCCTCAGATTTTGTTCTAAATTAAGAATGCACTACTTTGAATATTTTCCGAATGCCCTTAGCATTTTTCACATGGTTTTGTTTCTCAGTCACATGATGAAACAGATTGCCACTAAAAATGAATGTGAAACCATTAAAGGTCATTAAAGAGGACTCATGAATCTGTAATTCACATTTACATAATGCCATGTGACCTTATTTTCCCTGACCTTCCAACCATCCGGACATTTTTCTTCATGTTTGACATGATTCCCGTCGGAACTGGAGCTTAAAAAATAATAAATAACTTAAAATATTCAAATGTGCACACTGGTCACAAGTACGTCTCTCCTGGCGTTTTGCAATTTCACGGTGGAATAGTCGGCTAAGGCCCAGACAGAAGGGCTCAAGTCAAATTGTCCTCCACTGGTTACATTTAGAATTTTCAACAAATGCAGGCCAAAAATGCTACCAGCACTCGTCCTTGGAGATATTGGGATGCTGCTTTTGCTGCCCCTGCTTGAGGAATCCAGCACTGCCATTTTCAAACACTTTAATTGTCACTGAAACACAATGTCTGAAATAAAAATATTTCCAACAAAAGTCTAACTGTCACCGACTCTGCGAAGGCCCATGATGTAATCCGCAGGCAGGCAGTCAGTCAGGACTCATCTGAAATGTTGTGTGCAAACGCTGAACAGATTCAAGGCATAAGAAATGCCCAAGAATGTCCTTGGCTATCAATTTCTATTGTATGAAATGCATAAAAACATAGACAATGTCACAAAATGGGAGGACTTGCAGACACAGGGATAATGTAAAGATTTGAAGTTTTATAGGAAATTCTACTGGGTAAACAAATTCAAAAATTAAAAAGCCAAAGCAAACAAGGAAGACCGATATAATAAGACTTCGCCAAAGGAACCATCAAAGACGGCTAAGAATCACATGAAACATGGGAAACTTTGCAAAGAAACTCAACATATATTGTTTAGAGTCAGGTGAGCTCAGTGCCCTGAGGAAGCAGAACTAGGCAGAGCTGACTGGGTAGATATGGCTATGACTCCCCCCC
>JAODKL010000037.1:313805-330121 GCA_026780765.1 Petrocephalus schoutedeni
TGATGAGGTAGATGGTCTGCACTCTAGTAACATGGGGTGCAGAACATCCGCAGCTGCCACCCAGGACCTCCTCCTGGTCCAGAAGGTACTGTAAAAGACCCCTCCTTCTGCAGGAACCCAGAAAGACTGAAATCGCATAAATCGGGGGCATGTACAGGGGTTCTGTATTCTGCAAAGGAGCAGGAAGCACAGGGCAGGGCAGAGATGACTGTGGTTTTGCTGCTCAGTGCATGAAGGACCCTTTAGCCTGTTCTGAATTGACCTTATCCACCACAGCGGATAAGATACCCCCACCAAAGAAACCCCAAACCGCATCCCTCACTGCATCTTCTCTGGTGTGATGTTTCACCTACTCCCATGAGCTCAGAATCCCTGGTCTGAGTTGCATATGTTTAACTGGGTTCGATTCTAACTGAGTCGGGAAGACTCTCAGGAACCACACTCTGCGGCCTCCAGCTCCTGTCCTGGATGCTGAGAAACGGCTGGGAAAAGACATGTGAACCCGAGAGCTGCATTTCCCTTCCTCGCCTGGCGCTCCCCCTGCCAGAATTGCTGCAGCCGCCAGGTCAGCAGCGAAAGGACAAAAGCAGTAATGGACCCCCTCCTGGGTGAGCTGGACGGAACCCTGCAGAGGGAACATTCGGGGAGAACGTGGCGAGCCATTTTAGCGGCGGTCACGTGCGCGAGGCAGCGCTACATGGGGTGGGTACTGAGAGGCGCAGCATGCCTCCGCTGGGCCGAGACCTCGACCACAGTACTCAGCTGACAGATTTGCTCCTGGTGTCCCCCAAAAGCCTCCATTCCTGAATGGCAAATAAAAACGGAGAATCAGGAGAAAAGCCGAATGGTTTACCTCATATTCTACTGGGTAAACAAGGGGAAACATACAAATTTAACATATAACAAGCCTTATCCAACCTGGTTTTAGTCGTTCAATACGTCTTTTCGAAATATCAATATATTTTTGATGAAATATACAACTGCTGTTGTATGAAAGCAGTTGTAATATGGCAAGTACCCATCTGACCCCAATTGTAAAGCCCACTGCATCTCCAACACATCACGGTTCATTAACTTAAAGCAAGTAGAGCGATACCTTAAAAGTAGTAAAAGTTTTTTGAATGCTGATAATGACCATTGCAGAGACTCGGGGAAAGTGCTGGTCTCCATAATCCATCACACGGCGCTTGATGGATCGCACTTAGCGTGCTGATAACCTTACATTCCCGCTCCGGTGTACATCTCTACGTTGCTCATGCAGCCTTGAACACGTTCCTAAGCCCTAAATTAACTCCCGAGCTCAGTCCATAACTCTGACTTGCCACAAACCGATAGCGAATCTCCACGTTGCGCTAAGCCTCTGTAATCTTATCATGTGATCACCAAGTGCATTTAGAAAATGCCCAGCTCGAGTGTTCAGCCTCAGTCCACCACTGCTACTGAACAAGATCTCCAAGTAGTGCATTTAATACGTTTGGCACGTGTGTGTAATGAAATTAGGTGACTGACAGCCGGATTGACTTATCAGCGACCAGTCCCTTCAGTATAAGGACCGATGGGTTGTTGCCCGTGATGCGTCACGTCCGACTCTTCCCTTTGTGCCCGTGTTTACGGTGGCTACAGAGTGTTGGTCCTGGTGTTGGTATGTTGTTGGCGCTGCTTAGTGGATTTCGTGCCGGTTTGCCTCTCAGGTGCGATTTCCTGTACCCTCTTGTGCCATTGGTGGGCATGATTAATAGATCTGTGTCTGTTCAGCTTTTATTCTGAATGATACCTTGACGGATTCTCCCTCTCCATCTTTTTGTCTTTTTTCCATTTACGGCATGTACTGCTGTCCTCCGCTTCGCGCTGCCGACATCCTGCTTACCTGCTTATGGCTTTGCTATCCGTACTGTCGTGCAGACGCCAGCATCGAGGCTGAAAGGGGACTGTTTGTCGGGATCCTACTGTGTTTAGTGTCTTGCCACTTGTTTGTGTATTAGCATGGAGGATGTGACGATCTCATTCTATTGAGAGGAAATAACTGCTCTGTCTTGTCCCTCTTTTCTTTTTTTTATTAATTTTCTGGTTTTGTTATTGTTTGTTCTTTCAACTCCGTGGGATTAAGATTTGTTTTTCATTTTGGTTGTTGTATTATGTATCTCCAATGATCCATTGTCGTGTTGGTTGGGTTATTTGTCTGTTACTTTTCTTTTATTGATGCAACTTGATTTGTATGCTGCTTATATCCGGCTCCAAGTTGCTCTGTAGTTGCCTCTCTAGTGATGGATGTGTATGTTGTATTTTGTTTTACATTAATTGTGTTTATTCGTTTATTATAACTTGTTTATTTGTTTCTGGTCTGTTGCAGGGGCTGGGGTCTCACGGGTGGACGGATTTTCCTCCTGGTGGTGGTGGTTCTTATTTGGTGTGTGTGTCTCACTTCCCGTGTGTGGTGGTGTGGTGAGTGCACTTGGTGTGTGTGTGTGAGTGTGTGTGCGTGTGTGTGTGTGTGTGTGTGTGAAGGTGTGACCCGGTGGAACCAGACTCCATTTTGTTTCCTGCCGTTGGGAGCCTCAGAGCCTGCTGGTATTTTTTTGGTTTCTATATTTAAAGTTGATTTCATGTTATTATCTATGTGGTTTTTGCAAATTTAATCTTTCTCATTTAAAGTGGGATCTTCTGTTGCTCCTCTGACATTTTAGCTTAAAATATTCTAAAATATTTTTATATTAATAAACATTTGTATTTTTATACTATACCACGTCTCTTGCTTACCTGTACGAGGGAACCGAACCTGTGTGCTTACTAATTCCATTTCTGGATTTTGAGTATTGTTCCCTAGAGCTAAGGTCCAGAGTGGCGTAGTCGGATTTCCTTACCGGCAAAGGGTTGTCTTTTACAAGTGTACCGCTCCGTCACATGTGCTTTCATGGAAAAAATGAAAACATACTTGCATTATTGAATCCTATTTATCAACAATCTATTGCCTGGCTTGAAGAAAACGTTTTTTTTTTTTTATTCCAAATCACTTATTGTAAAAATCCTTAATTTGCCATATTTAACACTGCCCAAACCTGTATTTTAATTCCATACTGATTCAGCATTCCCCCGCATACCCCATTCACTGTTTGTGTTTTAATACCAATGACATTACATATATTACATACCCTTACTCCCAACTGAAATCAGTATTTTTACTTCACTCTTGAAATAAAGCTTTTTTAATCACATGAATGTCCTATTTTAAATAAGCCTTTGAGGTGTATACAACCAGTTTTTCCACCGAAATAAATATCCTCTTAAATTACATATTTTCATACATACAAAAATACAGTACAGTATAGATCAGTATGAAAAGCGGTGATCATAGTTAATAAAAGTTAATAAAATCAAGTTAATAAAGTTAATAAATCAAGTTAATAAAAACCTGTCATTGTCAGGGAAATCGTTCCTTTCATCATAACCCTTCCGATGTGTTAAATAGCATGACAACCACATAGCAACAATTTTCCGTACCACACAATTGCTTTTCCATTATTGCCGCATAATCCATCAATAATTTCAGCGAGAGCTGGAAAGCTACAAAACCCGGATGTGGTTAAACAGCAAATAACTGCAATTACAGCTGATACATGAAGAATTGATAGACACAAGTTATCCTGAAATATATATATACTTATTTTTAAGTCTAATGATGACACTTTTGAATTTGGCAAATTTGTGTCATTTAATATGACCGTATAATAATTGGCTACTTTTATCATACTATACAGACACTGCCAAGATATGACATAGTGTTTAAAAATTTATATATGGATCATGTTTTATTGACAGTTTATCATAACAAATGAAAAAAAAAATAATGGGCCTAGGTCTCTGCTCTAATTCATCCCATAGGTGCTGATGTAAAAATACAATCACTTTACCAGGTTCAGGTTGCTAGAGAATTGTTCTACAGTTTATTAGGTGTATGCTCTATATCATTTTTCTTCAAATAAATACATTTTGGGTTCAATTAATATATTCCCAGTCTTATCTATAGATTAATGTATACCGCAGTTCAGATTTCAGTATACAGTTGCGCTCTATTGGTTTTTCATGCACATATAGTGGTTACTGAACTGAGTTTTTTTTAATCGCTAATGAAATCGCAATTGCAGGTTCGGTCGGGTTCGGGCTTAATTTCTATCATTTTACACGGGCTCGGGCCGAATTCTGCATCCCTATGTGTACAGCGCGCCTCTTCCCTCTGACGCAATAAAGGCGGAGTCACATGACCGGCGCCGCACTTCCGGGTTCGCGTCCAGCCGCCGAGCTGCGAAATGCGTTGGCTGCCGGTGACCGTCTTACTGGCCGCTCTAGTGGTCCATCTAGAGGCTGTCCGTGAGTATACTGGTGCATGAATGAGATCGCGTGCCTCTTTTTGTCCGGGACCAAATGGGACAGTTCCATTCTTGTTTGGAGCGGGAACTACTTTCACATAGCCGAGAGGATCTACCAAAATACCTGTTGCAGCTGCTGTCATGTACTTGAATGCGTGCATTTGGACCCATATATTGCATTTCTACAAATTCCAGTGTGCTTTGTGTGTGTGTGTGTGTGCGCGCTTTCCCGATTTTTCACAGTGTCACGAAAATTTTAGTACAAGTCTATTAAAGAAGGTAGTACACAAACTATTTCCCCGTTTCGGTAAATAGGGGGGCTTTGTTCTTTACTCACACATGTTGCTTACTGCCTGTTTCAGGAGAGGAGTTTCGCTTTGCCTCCTATTATGGCGATCACATGGTTCTCCAGCAAGCTCCAGAAAGAGCTGTGCTCTGGGGATATGGGGCCAGCGGTTCGAAAGTCGTGGTTAATGTGACGAACGGTTCAAGTAACCAAATGAAAGCTGCCTATGTTGAAAACGGTGAGTCTGCTGTTTAATGTGTGAATTCGGTGTTCTCATAAAACAAATTAGGAACTGCAGGGTGCCCCTTACCACTTCTAGAACTAGACAACTTCTACACAATTTACAAGCAGGGATTTTTTTCAATAAAAACACACAGGTGGCCATGTTCCACCATGCTTTTTGGACATCAAGTTACAAGTTTGTTCACACACCTGATTGCTTGTGGGTAGAAACTGTTTAACAGTCTTGTTGTCCAGGACTTCAGACTTCTGTATGCTTCCCTGAGGGTAGGAGAGAGAGCAGGCTGTTCTAGGGGTGTGTCTTGTCCCTGCATGGTGTGGTAGATGTCCTGCAGTGGGGGGAAGGCTGCTCTTGCGATATACTCTGCAGTTTTAATCATCTGCTGGAGAGCTTTTCTGTCCTGGCCAGTGTAGTTAACGCAGTTTTGCGTGCTCCACAGGTATTTGGACGGTGACTCTTGAGCCCGTGAAGGCTGGGGGTCCCTACAGTTTGACCGTTACGCAGATCAGCAATTCCACCGTGACTGTTAAGCTGACGGACGTGCTGTTCGGCGATGTGTGGCTCTGCGGGGGCCAGAGCAACATGGCTTTTACGGTCTCTCAGGTGATTGTAATGCCTGTTGCTTTTTGCGTGCGCCTCCTATTTTTTGCAGTTAATAATTACTGCGTTTTGCGATCAGGGTGTCATGCAGACTCTGCTCTGTCTGTCAGGTGATCAACGCTAGTGAGGAGCTGGCCCAGGCTGTCAAATACCCTCATGTGCGTATCTTCTCAGCCGCCTTGGAGTTTAGTGAGGTGGAGCTGGAAGACCTACCCAGAGTTGACCTTCCATGGACTGTCCCTACTGCAGGTGAGTAACTCATATTTCTTCCCCTTTTTTCTTCTTTTTGAGTATCTATGGTAAGTGCATGTGGCTTGGGGGTTTGGTGTGCCAGTGATCACGGGTTCAAATCCAAGGGTCGGCACAGTGATTTCGTCATTGAGCCTGTGTCTGTCCTACATGCAATACTCACAGGCCATAAGCATGTTTTGTTGTATTGCCCTTCTTTTAACTCCCTTTGGTGTATTTATTATTCATAGTAAAATCAAGCCAGAGGCTTTTATAGATTTTTAATCGATTAATTGATTTTTAATCGAAAACTAATGTTAAACATTTTATTTACATTGCTTTGACTGTTTGTAACATTTCTATTTGTTTCTGATTTCTAATGTTGTCCAATCTGTTTTACTGTCCATTTGCTTGCTGTGAATATAGCCCTGGTTGTTGGCATGGTGTTAAAAGTCAGCGCAACTCAAACCACTGGGCCCTTGAGCAAGGCTCCAGGGACTGGTTGATCCTGCTCTCTCAGTCGTACATTGCTTTGGATAAAAGCTTCTGCTGAATAAATAAAATGTAAACTATTAATAATTTCACCATGTTTTTTTAGTTTAGTCAGCATATACTACACGTTTTTGGCTTTAAACAGTGATAATGATATTATAATCTGATCATAAATCTTATTTTCAGTTTGGAGGTTCTTACAGTTGACAGACCTTTGCATATTACATGTGACTTCCCCCAAATTGTGTACAGCGTGTGAAATACAAACTAGACATGGTGTCTAAAGGAATGAGAAGAGACCTGCAGGTGTCACTGTTGCACCACGGATGTCACAGATATACCATGACTGCAGAGTGCACACATTTTGTAACTGGTTGAGTTTTAATGCAGTATCGTGATATAATCATCACTGCTCTCACATGTTAGCTAGGACCTCAGGTAAATGGCCATATACGATTAGCCCCGCCCCCCATATAGGGAGTCAAGGTGCAGAAAGAACAGCATGTCGCTCCTCTCGTTCCACTAATAGCCTCTAAATGAAGAAGCAACTGGTCAAGGTAATAGGGACAGGAAGCTTTCCGTTGGGGGAAGACCTGCTGTGTAGCGAGGGCATGCCTGCCCAATCCTTACGGTCTTATCATAAACACAGTGGCTGTGCACAAATATTGAAAAAGTGTCATTTAATGCTGTGCAGGTGAATGGAAGAACATCTAGTATTAATTTCTACACAAGATATTTAAAAAACCTAAAAACTTTCCACCAGGTAGTCAAATCTAGCAATTATTTTTCTTAACAGCTTCTTCCGCTGTTAGGATGTATGCCTCAAAATCAAATGACATGATCAAATTCTATGCCTTATGCTACTTTTTAGCCAGACAGTTAGGCAAATCATTTCAATGGACATTTTAATTGGCTTATTTATTATAGATTATTTACATCAACTGTTAATTGATGGTAAATGATTTGGAATAATGCTGCTTGCATGAAACTGTTTTCTTACACAGTCTGGTGAATGTTGTGTTGATGGTGGTAGTTGTTACTTTTAAGGTATTTGCACTGAATGACTTGTTCATCAGTTGTTCATCTTTGAATTTCAGTGCATGCACATATTCAGTTTTGGTGAAATATAGACAGGTCTTTTCCTGTTGTGTATGTTTGAAAAGCTTCAAACATGGCTTCCAATTAAATTGTAATTTGATGGTGTGAATGTGATTAGGGTGCTTTGTGTAGGGGGGTGGGGCAGAGTATCTGATACGGAGGAGCTTCTCTTTGTGAGCTGCATGCTTTATAACCTGAAGGAGTGTGGAGAGGAAGCCTTTGGCATCTTCACTAGCAGAACTGGTGCTGCTGACTGCCACGTCTGCTCCTAAAGCAAACACAGCCACGCTGACAGTCATTGCTTTGACAGCGGATGGCTGAGGCTGTCTAGCACGCGCAGTCATTGGTGCACATTTCTATGCATATTTCCACTTTTCACAGAAATACCACATGCTAATCATTTTTCTGCCGCATGACCCTGTTTCTTCACTCTGCTGTGAAATTTCCATCTCCTGAATTGAATATTGAGGAGATTACTGTATTTATGATATTTCTTGTCCTCCATTTGGAGTAACGCCAGTAAATTTGTGAATAATACTGTGGCCCATTATTATGGACGCAAAATGGTTGTCACTGAAAAGTTTAAAAGTCATTGGGAGAGATGTGAGATTCCACAGTCACAGAGACGGCTAAAGGCCGGTTGCTGAGATGGAGGTCCGCGTTGTGCCCAAGCCGAGATGCATGGATCCCGCAGTTCTTTTTTTACTGAAAATAACATGTAACATTAAAGATATAGCATGCACTTATAACAAATATTAAATATTATTAATTTAATATTCATATTTCTTTGTGATCCAAATCATTTTCTGTATTGTTTCTACATTTTTGGCTTGCACGGCGTCTATCTGAGAGTATCCCCATTTAATCGTTCACAGCTGACTGGCGAGTCCCTGTAACCGCGAATGTCAGGTGCGAGACCCTGCACCGGTTGCCCTGCACTCGCCCGGCTGTGTGCGTCGGCTGCGATTTCCTCACTCCTGACTCATGACGTCTCTCTGTTGAGCAGAGCTGCTGGGCCATGGCAACTTCACCTACTTCTCAGCAGTCTGCTGGCTCTTCGGCCGCGACCTGTACCAGAGCCTGGGCTACCCTGTGGGGCTTGTGGAGTCTTGCTGGGGGGGAACGCCGGTGGAGGCCTGGTCCTCCACGAGGGCGCTTAAGAAGTGCGGCCTGGAGGGGGCCAAGCACAGGTGAGAGCGAGCCCTCGGTTTTTCTGCGGCCTGCAGAAAGCTTATGTCTGCTGCTGCTTATTAATGCAATCTGGAACTCTTCCATTCTATACACTAAAATGTAAAATAATTAGTCCTGCGGAATATTTAAGAATTTTTTTTATTTCAAAAATTTCAACTATAGCTTAAAACTATATAACTATAACTAGCTTATAACTATAGCTTCAAGGACTATAGTAACATCTATATTTGCCTAGTACTAGTTTTGCATGATTATTTTTACCCAAAGAATGCAGAACGTGAAACCATTTGTTTGCGGGGGGGGCATCATATGCATGCAGGGTGTACACCCACCTCCCCTGTTTGTCTTTGGTAGCCTCCGCAGGCCCTCTCTGCCAGAAAGCAGCGTGCCAATAGTCGGGGCGGCATGGAACAACTCTGTATTGTGGAACGCCATGATCCACCCACTACTCAACATGACAATGAAGGGAGCCATCTGGTATCAAGGTGAGAACATCCTGTGAAGTAGCTTCCAGCCCGGTCGGTTTTTCTCAGGCATAAATCCCAGTTAACAGAAAGTGTCGTGTTTGCTGATAGGCGAGGAGAACACGGTCTACCACCTGGACCAGTATAACTGCAGCTTCCCCGCCATGATCGACGACTGGAGGACGGCTTTTCACAAGGGGTCGGGGGGCCAGACAGCCCTAGACTTCCCTTTTGGATTTGTACAGGTGGTTTATCCCAACGTCTAGCAATGTCAGATTCAAATAATGAGTCAATGAGCTCACACTCTGTGGCGGTGAATCCCCACTTACCTGAAGTACCTTAGTTAGCCACCAGATAAGGACTCTGGTACTTTACTGGGGTCACTGAAGAGCGGAGATGTTCCAAACTCTCCTGTGAAGCTTGTATGCGTCCCCTTATCACTGAAGCAATTTCCCCCTGGTTTGTCTACAGATCTGCACTAATGTGAAGCATTCTGTGAAGGAGACGTTTCCAGAACTGCGCTGGCACCAGACAGCTGATTACGGCTTTGCGCCCAATCCCCGCATGAAGAGGACCTTTATGGCGGTCTCTCTGGACCTGCCCGATGAGAAGTCACCTTGGGGCAGGTAAGAATGTAAGGCATTGTAAAAAGAAAAAACTTCACCAGAAGCGCATGGAACACCTATACAGCCAGCAAGTTATGAATGAATATATAATGACCAGATATTCAAAGACGGAGAGAGTTATGGATATGCGTCTACCTGGATGGGCTGTCTCCGATTATGACCCAAGTGTTGCCATGCAGAGGGTGATGCCTCAGCACCACACCAGTTCGGATCCCCAATAGGCCCGACCCCGTTGACTGTCTGGTGGTTTCAATTGAAAGTTTCTGTCTTCCCGCAGTCAGTGGAGGCTCTGAGCGGGGCTCTTGAGAAACTGAGTTTCTGGGTCTGCGAATGTCCTGGGTGAAAACTAAGATCCGGGCCTTTAATGACCTCTTAGGCACAGCCATCAGCAGTGTGTCTGTCTGCGGGGAGAGTGTTGACCGTGTCGAGAGGCTCACTTACCTCAGCAGCAACATTCATGTCTCTGGTGACTCTTCCTATGAAGTCACTAGACGGATTGGGAGAGCATGGGGGGTCATGAGGTCGCTGGAGATGGGTGTGTGGCACTCCCAATATCTTTATTAGAGGACGAAGGCCCACGTCTTTAGAGTCCTGGTGTTCCCTGTTTTGCTTTATGGATGCGAGATATGGATGCTATTCAGTGACCTGAGAAAGACCAGACTCCTTTGGTACTTTGGTACTCTTTGGAGAATCCTTGGGTACCGCTGGTTTAACTTTGTCGAAACAATCGGTTGGTCAGGGAGTCGCGATGAGGCACATTACCCGCATTGCGAGGGAGCACCAGTTGCAGCACTGTGGCCATGTGGCACAACTCCCTAAGGGTGACCCAACTCGCAGAATCCTCCTTGCAGAGGATCCGAGTGGTTGGACCAGGCCGAGGGGACACCCACGTAACACCTGGCTGCGACAGATAGACGGCCATTTCCAGAGGCCATTCCCGCGTGTCGGCCTGGCGGGGGGGGTCGCCAACTGGGATCCCAAGGTGTTTCTTTGTGGGGTGGGTGCAGCACCACTGTGCCAGTGCATGCTCCCCGGCCTGATATTGATGTATATGAAAATAAGTGTGTTTTGGGGTCTTTTTCTGCAGAGACACCGGTGAGGTGCAACTGCACTGCACTGCAACTTTTGGTGTTGCTTTGCTTTGAACACCCTCCCTGATTATTAAAAACTGTTATTTGACTGTTATGTGTATTTTATTTACTTGATGTATATGTGGTTTGATGCGTAACACCATGTCCTCCCGCTTGTGTCCCTGCCGCAGCATCCACCCACGCTACAAACAGGACGTGGCCCTCAGGTTAGCGCTAGGGGCCAGAGCCGTGGCCTACGGACAGCCGCGCGTGTCTTTCCAGGGACCCTTTCCGGTGACATGCGTCCTGGACGGGAATTGGCTGAACGTCACCTTTGATAAAGCGATATTCTTCAACGCATCTGTGAAACAAGCCCTGTTCGAAGTAAGTCTGCGTTACTCCCACTTCTCGTTAATGTGAGTTGATTTTAGGGGGGGTTGTTGGTTTTTGACGCTCGTTCTTCCCGTTCCGTTGAGGTGTGCTTCTCCGAGTGGCAGCAGCCATGCGAGTCCCCCAAAAACTGGACGTCAGCCCCTGTCGCCAAGTGGGACCAGAGCTCCGTCCTGCTCAAGGTGGTGAAACACCCCGACTCTGTGGCAGGTCTCCGTTACGCGTGGCAGGACTGGCCCTGCGACCTGAAGAGCTGCCCGGTCTACAGTGCCGACGGCCTTCTGCCGGCTCCTCCCTTCATCGCTAGCCGCTGGCCGCGGCGGCAATGGGGGAAGGGAGGCCCCGTGAAATGGCTGCTAACGTCGCGGGATGGCCAGTGATGGCGCTCAGGGGAATGCTTCTGATCCAAAGATTACCGTTTGCGTTTATGAAAAATGACCAGCTGCCGTGTGGTTTTGAAACTCCGAAGCAGAATTATCTTCTTGGTGAAAATTTAAAAGCAAAATTGCACTTTTTTTCTACTAAAAGGGGAGGGTGGGGTTTCATCTTGAGCCAGAGAAACATCTTCAGAATGATATCTTTCCCGTGAATGTTTACATGATTTCATGAGCTTCTTTATATATGGCCTGAATTAACTTTACTTGGTAAATCTAATGACAATGGAAACATGTGATAAGTGGCACTTTATCCCGTTTTATCTTTTTACCCTTCTGAGTGTAAAGGTTAAATACATCAGGATTTAAAAGCTGTAATTTATCCTAAAAAAAAAATGGGGGGGTAACAGTGAGCATTGTCTTTCAGAACTACTTTGTGGATGACAGACTGCTTTAGGCATCAGGAAAGTACTTAAAACATCTAAATATTCCAGTCTTATTATTATGGCGGAGCTGCTGTTTGTAATGGATTATTTCTGCCAGTGAGAAATTCCGTTAAGCAAACCACTTCACTAGATGCAGCGCATATATCGGCCTGTAGATGGCAGTGCAGTCCTACGTAAGTGAAAAGAAATCACTCTATTGTAGTTGTATTGAAGTAGTTAGGAATATGGTTGCTGTTTAGGATAAAGATAGGGTTTGGGTTGGGTTTGCCTAAAGGGTTCAAGTTAGGGTTAGGGGTGCCTTTTGGGCATTTTTTCTTTTTTTTTTTGTTTTACAAAAACGAATCAAAGCTTGACAGAATAGTTTCGGTTGACTTATGCATTTTAATTTCAGAAACGCAGACTTCCTCATATACAAGACAAGCACCAAAAAGTGTTTTGCATTGTTTATTAACATCTAAAATTACTTGATTAACGGTAGCAGAAGGTACAGAGTGGTATATTCTCATTTGCTTCTGCTTTGTTTGAAACGCCAGCATATGTAAAGGCTTTTAATGGTATATCGTGTTTGTTTAATTACGTTTTTGCAAGCAGCAACTGATTGACATCAATTGGAAGTAGCCAAGATGAATAAGAATCAAAAACTATAAGGTGGTAATAAAATCTTCATGATATCAATTTAAAGTAAGAAAGAAATGGAGCCTTAGGACTCATACCATAGTACCTGCAGCAGTCTCAGTGAATCGCCACATTTATGTGATGGCGTTCAGTTCCTCCATGCATGCTTTACTGTGGTCAGCGCTCTCAGCGGTAGGGTCTCCTCCACCCATTCACTGGGAGACTCCATCATTCGCTTCCACAGCATTGATTCATCAGCACTCGAGTCCATCCAGTCCACCGCTGTCCCATAGCTTTTCCCTGAAATGACAGACAAACTCTCTCATTCCTTGGTGGGAGCTATCTGCATGCAACATCACTGCACGCCATTATACAAAACTCCAGGCTCCTCCCACAGTCCAGACAATCAATGTACAGCGCCACCTTGAGGCACACTTTGGAAAAATGATTTAGCATTGGGGATTATATTATCAGGATAAAAGTAAATCTCTAGGCAGGTTATCATGTTGGGCATTAGCAACGGTTTCAGTTTTGTTACCACCACTCAAACCACGCATCTGCACCAGCAGCATGTTCTGCTAACCAGGTAGCTACAATTTTCTGACTGTGCTTGCTAGCTATTTAATTCGTTTCTGAAACTGAGAGGGGGGACCCATAAATAACAACTAAGTTGTCCCTGTTCACATGATATTTGGCACAAAGCCAGGAAAGAAAGAACACACTGATTTCAGTGAGACTGGTTAAATTAGGACTTTAGCTTACAATACTTTGGGTGAGTGCAGTAAAAACTGCGAAAGAAAGTCACTCGCCTGTTCCCAGGCTCAGCCTTAGGCCTCCCAGGAAGTGGTTCGAAAGTCGGTCATGGTCCCAGACCGTGAGTTCAGTGCAGGCCTCTCGCAAGTCGCCCTCCTGGAACCCATCGATCACCATGGTGTGGTTAAACACTGGATTAGCTGTCCTCTTCATCACCCTGGTCTTCTGGCGACTCTTTCTGCTAGTATCTGGAAATATAAAACTACAGAAACCCATATTGTTCTGAGATTCCCACGTAGTTCATTTCCATTCAAAAAGCTGAGGTCAATTCAGAAGCTCTGAGGTGTCGTTAAAACATTGGAACATTGTGTATTACCACTGTCTTTACAATACATATCATGTAATGAGACACTATTGCTATATTTGTAAAGATGTCAAAAAGCATTTTCATATTACAGAGTAGCACACAGGTATAAACTGATACTATTATGTCAGATATCTTTTAACAGTGTGAAAGGGAATTAAACATGAACATCGTAAGGCTTGTCTTTACCATTTAACAAATGGGTCGACAGTCGAACTCCTGATGATAGGTAGGTTCTTGCATTCTTTCACCCAGATGTGTACTTCACCACTGTTGGATACTCGATTATCTAGCCAAGCAAGTCAAGTGTCACGTATGAACACCCCATGTCCTTCTTTGTTGCAAATTTAACAACATAAAATTATTCTACACAAACGGCTATATTACTGATTCATACAGTACGTAATCTCCCCGACTTTTTAGGTTTAGTAAAATCTTGCTTGCACGATGGTATTTGTGCCCTGTGATCTGTACACTCACAGGCCTGTATCAAAGGCCAAGCGACCATTTTAATTTACTCATGCTAGCTGATTGTGAAATTTTGTGCAAGTCTCTTTACTTATTATTCCGCAGAGCTGTTACTGGGGAAACACGTGAGTAAGGCTGCGTACCAGCAGTGTGAGCAGACATTGTGGGATGTGTCTCTTTGCTGCGAGAGATCTCAGGCAGGAAGCGCACAGCTAATGTCATCTCTCCTCTGTAATCCAAGGGCTGCAATCTGGAAGTGATCTGGAAAGAAAAGCTCAGGGTTGCTGTTCACTTCCCAGCAAACGACAATTTCACGCTTGTTTTCTTAAATCCTAATCTAAGAAATACCTCTGCACATCAGATTCTGAGGGAAGCGTGAATCTTTCAGGGCAAAATGTAAATTCTGAAATAAAAATGATAATCCTCATCTGCCCTCGTCTTCATTTCCTTACCCTCGGTTTTAGGGTCATGTTATTCATCGGTGTGCTTCTGAAATCCCACGTGGATAAGTCCACATCAACTTCACCAAGGAAACTATTCCGTCCGAAAGTGTCATTGTGCCACACAGAGAGATTGAGAGTCTGAGTCTGGATGGTGGCTAGACTAGCTCGATACTGTGGGCAAGATGAGGTGAACACCGTAAATGCAGTCTTCAAAAAAGACATTTGTCCATTTTTTATGAACACTTCTACATCGTGATGTGCTGAACCTGAAGCCCACTTCACGAAGCAAATTACACAATGCAAGGGACACTGTGGATGGAGCAATAGTCCACCTCAAGGCACATATTCTCACTGCATAGTGGCAACACTGCAAAATGATCACACTGCATGGTAGCAATACTGCATAGTGATAACACTGCATATGAAACTCTTACCCTAAGAAGTTCATTGAAAGTTGGATTTAATGTTTTCTTCTTCACTGATGTTTTTCTCTTTCCCCTCTTTGCTTTGTCAGGTAAGAGGTAACTTTTTACATATCTAGGGTTGCATACACAGTTAAGTTTGAGACAGTAAATAAATAAATACGACAAAGAAACACCTATGGGCAAGAATACTGTTTATTAAATTTTAAGATTTGGCACGTATGTAGGTGAAACCATACTATGCTCTACCAAGAACTTCATGTAAGCTGTAGTTATAAATTATAAACAATAATGTAATTTAAGTCTTTCAAGGTTTGGAAATCCAAGCACTGTCCAACACCAAGTAGCTGGATTCATACAATGTACTTACGGGTCAGTGCGATTCTTCTTTTGGTCTGCAACTGCCAGGTCTGTGCACTGGACGACGAAGATGTGGAGCTCCTTCAACTTCTGCACATAGCTGATGGAGAAGTGTATGGTCCCTTTGACTTCCACAGCACCAAAGTCTCCACTGTAGAGGCTCACCACACTGTCGCTCACCTGTTCAAATGGAATTTCATAAATCCCTGTGTCTGAATTATAAATTCGTATGTTTTAGCTATACTCATATTTCTACAACAGTCACAATCATAAAAATTAATAAGCTATTTTTTCTGTTACAAGAACAATATATCACACCAGTAATTCAAGAGGAGTAAAAGTTAATCATCAGACACAAGCCCATGAGTAAAATAAACCCATGAAGACCTATCAAGAACTTTAACTGGTTGGAGCAGAAAGCTTAAGTCAGGCTGAAATAGGAGGCTGTTGGGTGTGCCTACAGAGGACATTGATGCTAAGTCAGATGTAGAGCTCAGGTTGGTGAGGGAGCTGCCCATCCTGCTATGGAAGCTGGCCGCAGAGGTGGAGTCACTGCCACTTTCCGGGCTCTACGACGGGAGACGGAGATGACAGGGTGAGACATAGTATAGAGAGCTCAGTCCCCGAGTACACAGTGAGATCCTACAGTCCTTTATTAGTGCACCTGAACACCGTGAACGTGGCAAAAAGCCTCGGTACCATCATGAGATGGTGCAGCGGATGGGATTGTGGTTGCTGCTAGCTATCAGCAGCCACAGGGCAGGCGCTTTGCAAACCGATTTACCTCATCCTGTAGGAAGTTAGGTACAGAGATGCTTAGATTCTTCAACTTGTCAGGCTCGGCAAAGGAGGACAAGGGAAGAAATGGCTCTGGGGAGACTGGAAAATGGCAAACACAGCACTGCATCATCACAGTCGCTCAGTTAACCCAAAACCTGCTTTTCTTAGGGCTTCTTCATGTATCTATATAGAATTAATTAAACTGAATTGCTGAGATTTACTGAAATTATCTTGATTTTAT
>JAODKL010000037.1:330221-383933 GCA_026780765.1 Petrocephalus schoutedeni
CAATATCTCTGAGGAATGTTTCCAGTACCTTGTTGAATCTATGCCACGAAGGATTAAGGCAGTTCTGAAGGCAAAAGTGGGTCCAACCTGGTACTAGCAAGGGTAACCTAATAAAGTGGCCGGTGAGTGTGTGTGTCTATATATATATATATATATATATATACACACACATTTGCATATTGGTATTGTCAGAACATCAACCCCAGAACCCATAAACTAGCACAGCTCCGGCCAAAAGCCAGGCAGCAGGTCCATTGGACAGAAGCCACCTGTACCCTTAATCCTCTATGCCAGGCTGCCACTAACGCCCCCTGCTGGCTCATGTTTGGGGAGAATCCCTCAGCCGCTAAAAGGAAGATCCCCAGAGGCTGCTGGGCGAATGTCTAGCTGCTGTGTGTTTGACTTAGTTGGGTAGGCCTCTGTGCCTGTAATCGGAACATCACGGACTTGATCGCCGTACTTGGCAGTGTAGCCACATCTTGCTTGGGCCCTACAGCAAGGTCCTTAACATCCTAAAAATGCACTGGGGTGGGCTGGATGGACAGCTGACCCTGCGCTCAGATGCCAAGCTTTGCTCTCCGTTCTGTGTGTGTGTGCGTATGTCCTTAAAAAAAGGAGAGCATGGTGGGATACATGAAAATGAAACGTTGTGGTGCATCTGCACAAATGACAAATGACTGATTGTGTTGCATACAAAGAACTAGAGATATTTACCATCATATACAGCAAAGGACGTGCTTCCTTCAACATTTCTGTTCCTTTCCTCTCCTTGGGTAGAAAGATCAGTTAAGTAGTTACCGCAAGACAATCACCGTTTTAATCCAAGCATGGGAATCCACATCCAAAAATCATGCATCTGAGATGGTTGTTATATAATCGGTTCTTACATTCTCCTCGGCAGGTTATTGCCGGCTGCGAGATGCAATCATTCAATCACATGCAACAGTGATAGTTTTTTCAGTACACTGGAAGCTGAACTGTATCAGTAGGGCGTAGACCCTGGCACATTACCCTGACACACAATAGAAAGTGTCTAATTTTGGGTGGGGATCAAAAACACACCCTAATATCTACATCCAAAGATTTTCCAAGACATATTACTAAGGAACTCTTTATGACAGTTCATTATTCTAGAAAACTAATTACTTAGTACCTGTGAAAGAGTTTATTATTATAAGCAGAAGGGGATCCTCACCTGTAGTGCATACAGTTAAGTCTTCAACACTTTTATACGAGGCTATAAGTCTAACAGGTGATTCTGTAGGTTCAGATTTCATACTCTGCACTGTGGGGGTGTCCATCTCCCCTATAGAAGCCGCAAGTAAATACTTTTTAGAGATTCAGCACTATTTAATTCAGTTCTGTTATTTCAAAGCATTTATATTACATTTCTAAATTTCATAGCATAGTTGCTGAGTATTTATATAACTTTCTCAATGACTGGATGAGGAATATTAGCTACAGAATATTTAATTATTTTAATTTAATTAATTAAATTTAATAACATTTTAACAAAGATTTTGGAGGCAAGAGAAAAACTGTAAACTCACTGACTGGACTTGTCCAATTGAGAGATAATGTTTCAGGGGTACTGGTTCTGAAAGCCAACTCAAGGTCATCTCCCTCGGCGACATGCTGAGAAGCTTTGCGTTGCCCTTCATCACCATAACTGTTATTCATCTGTGAGCTCATGAAGCCACTTACTTGGCCTTTTGACTCCAGGAGCTTGGTATCGCTCTGGCATTCAATTTCCCCCAATTTAGAAATATTTTCCTTTTCTGAAATTCCCAAGACCTCGATGTCTTCCAAAGCCATGGATTTTCTGTAGTCACCCTCTTTATAGAAAGCCCATTTTGCACTCTGGTTTTCCTCAAACTTAAAAACATTTGTAGGGGAATCTTGTTGCTTTTCTGGTTGTTGGAACTTCTTGAGATACATGCCTGGACTTTTCTGTGGTGCATTAGCTCTTTCGTCCAGGCTTCGCAGATTCCATCTAGCTGATTTAACAGGAGTTTCTTTGTTTTCCAGGATAATCATGGACTGTGATTCAACTACCTCATCTACCGAGGCTTGTTCTAAGGTCCTCTTTCCCTGCCCATCATCTTCGGAGAGCCACTGTGGTGATTGTGACGAGGCAATTTTAGTTTCAACCAAAGAGCTTGAACCAACTTCCTGTTCCTCACCAAGCAGAGAGATTAAAAGAGGTTGATCCTTACTTTGAATCTCCATGTTGGGTGATGGTATATTCATGAAGACCTTTAACTCCTTATTCTCAGCGCTTAATTGCCTAGCATGAGTTTTACCTGAATCTGAGGGTGAGGCCTGAGGGTAATAACCAAAATTTTGGTTAACAAACATCTTGGTCTCCACTGCAGGGAATGTCCCCCCCTGCTGTACAAGATCCTGTGGCTCTGCACCTTTGGGATTAAGCCACTTAGGGCTGGTTCCTTGCTCTTCAGCAGAGGGATACTGTGGATCAGGCAAGCCTGAGGTGGCCCCCACCCAGAAGTCTCGGGTGTTCTTGAACTGTGAGTCGAATGCAGACTTTTCCTGCAGTTGTGCCATTCTCTCCTTCATTGAAAGTACCGTGAATTTGGGCTTTTGTCCGAGTGAAGAAGAAGCTGCCCTCACATGCTCACTGCTTCCTCCTTTTTCCATCTTCTTCAGATCAAATGTAGAGGTGGCGAATGACTTATCTGTAGAACTTTCCACTGCTGGTTTGGTCAGCTTAATTTCAGTAACTTCTTTTGAATGGTCAACCACTTGGGGCCCACTTACTTCATTTTCCCACATGGACTTTAACTGTCCAGCCTTACTGGTACTGCAATTAGCTTGGTTGGACCCTTCTTCCACCTGCTGCAGTTGGTCTGTCTGCTGTTCATGTGTGCTAACAGGGAGCTCTGTATATTTCATCCAGTCTTTCATGGCATATTGAGTAGCAAAGCTAGTTTCTTGGTCATTTTGACTATCCAGCAAGTAACTACTTTCATAGTTAGCATCTTCAGGCTTATGAGCAGCATTGGCACCTCCAGAATTATCTCTCCCAACCCCCTGTTCCATAGCAGCAGATTGTTTGCTGCTTTGAAAATCAGTAGTGACTGAATGGGAGGTGAGTGTTTTATATATGTTACTTTCTGTTTCAGGAAGTTTATCGGTTATGGACAGAGTGGCTTCCTCACCTAAATATACAACTGTTTCACTGTTATTTCTGCACACATCAGTTTTTGCCTCATAATTTTTCAGTTCTTTACTTGACTCTCTATTCAGAACTTCAGCACCACAATTTCCCCTTTCCCAGAATGACTTCATCTTGGCAACTGTCTGGGGTGATTTCTCACCTTGTGCCTGTATTGGCTTCACGTCATGCCAGCTCACCAATACTTCATTTTGTTGGGCATTTTGTTGTATGCTGGGTATAATTCTTTCACTTTCCTTTTGTGTTTCTGTCTGTATTTCTACGGTGGATATGAAACGTCTTTGAAATGGTATATGCGTCCCATAGAACTCAGGGTCAAATCCATTGTTATTTCCAGGAATCTTCATTTCATCCTGACTTTCTCTAGGAGCGATGTTCATGTCTTCTGTGTCACCAGATTCACTTAACTGCTGTTCCTGCTGCTTCTGTGGCAGGATTTCAATGGAAACGCTTCCCCTAGAGGTCGTGCTGACATCTTTAGGGTACTTTGATTCTTCTTTTGGCTTGTTCTCTTTGTCATCACTATCAGAGCTTCTACTGAACCACTCGAGGACTTTCAGTATGGATTCCCCTTCTTCGGTTATTTCTTGACTCTCTCCTAAAACCTTGGATTCCTGATGTGCCAGGGATGAATGGGAGGGTACGAGATTGACGTGGGGTTCAGGTTGATAGTTATGTTGACCTACAAAGACATAAGAGTCTATCATTGTCATGGAATCAAACAGTTTTATACTACATATTTAATATTAATATTTATACAAACTACATATAGTGGGACCCCGGTATCTGCAATTTGTTATCTGTGTTTTACTGTGGTAAAAAAAAAATTCCAGAATTAAATGGTTCATAAGTTTCAAACTGTGTGCCAAGCGAGCACAGACTATTACATGGCAAAATCAATATTTTTCTTTGTAAATTGTGCAACATTTTTTTCATGATTTTCATTGCTCCATCATCCCTTAATACATTATATTTTTTCATTACACTCTATTATCTCTTGTGAATAAGGCTAAAATGCCAGAATCCCTTTCATTTGAGAGAGTCCAGTACTATATAATAATGTCCAATATACCTTATTATTACTGTATTCAATGCTGGTTATGTCTTACTGTGCAATAGGTCTTGGAACATATCACCCATGAATATGGGGGGACTACTATATAAGACTATTACTATTCCCTGAAACACTAAATTACTGATGGACTGCACCTAACTTGTTTACTGTCACATAAATAGACTAAAGGTTCCCCTGTACTATATCTGTAGATTCAAGGGTGAAAAGAGAAAAGGGGGCTTATGTTTGGAAGACTGTTAATGGTCAGAGGGACTAGAGCAGTGGTAGACAACTCGGATACTGGAGTGCCAGTATCCATAGAAAACCTGCTGGATACAAGCACTCCGAGATCAGGGTTGCCTAGCCCTGGACTTGAGCATTTCACAGAGATGCTGGCTCTGAAATGCGACCAGTTCCTGCCCATTGATTTGGGGAAAGGGACATGATAGAGAACTGTACTTTGGCACATCTCTGTCAGTGATCTGTGTGCTCTGCATGCAGGAAGTGACCATGATGAACCGGGAGAGTGCCTATGTAAGACATGCAGTGAGCACAATGCAATTGTTTTGGTAAATACCTCAAATGACACCTTAGACATTGCAGAACTGTAGAAATGAGTTTATATTGTAACTTAACCTACTGCCAAATATAAAACACCTAGTGTCATCAGATGTACCATTTGATTACTTAGGGTTTATTTACTATTTACTTAGAGTTTATTTTTTAAATGGTCATCGAATGCAGCATTAGAAAAGGAAATCGTATTTCACAAATATGCAATACAGTAAGAACCTGCATTTTTTTCAGAACCTGTAACAATGCATTGTATAATAACATTGCATTATGTAATAACTCGACAAAGTATCTACGAAGACATCCATTTTGGTTATTACATGATACGCAGTATTACATTTTCATTATTAAAAAGTGTAACTCCCGCATTTTGCAATAACCAGCACAATATTTAATAATTTACTACATATTGCGATCAAGCAGTCTATTAAAAAATGCGACTGATTATTAGAAAAAGGCGGGGGCTATTACTTAATGAAGTGGAAATTTGTTACATTATAATGTGTTGTTGCAGATCCTCTTCAGGAACAGGCGGTGAAACACTATCAACCTTTACTGCTGGGCACTATTCCCTCAAGGCCTCGCTTTCATCTGCTAGAATGACTCTCACCCCCTCCAGATGGCATGAGTGGACCCATACCAATGGTTTTCTTGCTCTCTGATGCTTCAAATACTTCTGGTCCCACTGATACTCTCTCAAACGGGTTGCTTCTTTGCTTCAATGGAAAAAAAAAACAATAGATTTCTTATGTAACAGTTGGTATAACCACACACAGGTTCAATAGATATAGCTCTCCAAGCATAATGGTGGGGAGTAGAAGGTTTTACTAACCTTGACTCCGAGGTTTGCTCTTTCATGCTGGAGAACTGGCAGCATAATGAAAAGTTCCCTAAAATGAGCATACAGTCATTGTGTTACAAAATAAATCACACAGTACACTGAATGTGACCACTTCATGAGGTACACCACGCTAGTGCTGGGTAGGACCTCTTTATGCCTAGAGACCTGCTTGAATTTTTTGAGGCCTAGATTCAACAAGGTAAGGTAAAACGTTCCACACCGAAAATGGCATCGTTGCCTTTGTGGTGCTCCTCTTAGCTTTAATGTATCAGGACATTCCATTCTAGCTGGCTAGAATAATAACAAGGTGTTCTTCTGGCCCTTAGAACTGCCTCTGATTGGGTGTTTCTTCGCTTTTCGCACCATCCTCTGTAAACTTTAAACACTGTACTCTGTGGAAATCCCAGAATGGTAGCTGTTTCTGAGACGCCTGAACCACTGCTTCAGGGAATCAACAATGACAAGATGCACAAATGATCACACATACTGCCCATTCTACAGCTTTGCTTAACAATAATTAACCTCTCAGATCATCATGGATTGCCAACAAAACCTTCATTCTAGTAGCCAGATACTTGATTAGACGCTAAATTGTTTTTTTAATAATGCCAAAATACATCCATGCTTAATCTTAATTTCTGTTAGTCCTCATTTAATTCTTGTTGTTTTGTCTTTAGAAAGCATTACACTGCATGACTTAAGCTGAGACTGTAATTGTATCTGAGTATCTTTGTGTGTGTAAGCTACACCTGTTAAATCAATATGAGTCATCAAGGATCTTAGGACTGTCATAGGGTGCCAACGCCTTAAATCACTTAGGTATAGCAGTGAACCAGGTGCTGGTTAGCCCTGAAACTCCACTATGGCATGTTTTTATGGACCTCCCTTAACAAACAGCCCAGCAAGGAGCTTCTTAAGCATCATAATTTGTCAAAACTAATTATGTCAAGTGTTTGGTTAATCTGATTCTGTGCTATTTGTTATATATTTTTCTGCATAACTCTTAATCGGAAAGGTATAAGAATGAGGAGGTGTGTGTGTGTGTGTGTGTGTGTGTGTGTGTGTGTGTGTGTGTGTGTGTGTGTGTGTGCGTGGGGGGGGGGGTTTGCATAGATGACATTTGTGAACCAAAATGTCCCCAGAGTGTGGTGAAACCTGAACCTTCTTTACTATTGGGGACATTTTTTCTGGTTCCTACTTGGGTAACAATTTTATTAAAAAATCTGTGAATGCAATCAAAAAAGTAAAAATGCCAAGTCTTATATTTGGGTTGGTTACTTATGGTTAAAGTTAGGGCTGGGTTGGGGTTAAAGGTGTCGTGATTGGGATTAGGGTTTCTTCCACAGAAATGAATGGAAGGTCCCCATTTAGATAGGTATGCAAGTCTGTGTGTGTGTAAGAGAGAGAGATGGATCACCGCTGGGAGTCTATAGAAGTTTTCTCTGTTATTTGAGAAGGCTCTGCGAAGATGGAGTCCTGCTTTCTACTGTAGCTTGAGTCAGGTTTCTCCAGCTCTGTGGATTCTGTAAAGGTCGAAAGAAAACCATTAGCTAAGGCTGAGCTAAAAATTAAACAAAATGTGTCCACAGAGCACCCACATCCATTTGGCCAGTATAATTCTATTTAAATATCCCAGATCTGATGAAGGTCACAACATTTGAAGCTATTGCAATAACATATCATCTTCACCGTCAGAGGCGATTGAGAAGGATGTCAGAGCTCTCGGGAAACTCACTCGGTGCTGCTGGCTTCCGCCGTCTCAGAGAGGCCTTAACAATTTCAGACCCTTGGATCCCGTGTCTGCGTGACCAGACCTCATAAAACCACTGTCCTGTCAGGAACCTCAGCTGGCTCTTCTCCGGCTGCATCTCCAGTTCTCTTCATGGGACAAAAATACACAAGTATTATGACATGGTCCAAGATGGAGACATTCTGCAGATATTTAAATAATAGCATTTAACATTTATTGTAGTAAACAACATGTTAACTTGCTTGAAAGATGACATTTCATTACTGTAAGTCAAGAATACGTAAAACACGTCAATTGATCTTATTTTGTCTAGCAGTTACGATTCCTGGTCCACCCCCGGTAAAACAGTAACACGTTCACATTTTGGGCTAGTATGTGGCTCTACAGGTTAGAAAATTGAATCTAACCTAATAATGAAAACATCAGTTCTAGAGAGAGGAAGCTGAAGACACACATGACCCACCTGATCCGACGCTCCTCAATTTTCTTCAGTTCCGCATCCCTTTTCAACACCATCGAAATCATTTCCCTCTCCTGCTCCTTCAAGTAGCTCAGATCAATCATAATGAGGCCCTCTGGTCCTTCACAAAACTAGGAAATTATTCAGAGTATCAGTACTTTGTAATTGTTGAAGTATACAGCCATTGGCCACCATGTATGTCAACAAATCATTACATGTGTGGTAGTGGAAGTGACCAGAGTCAGTTAGACATCTTACATTGATGGTTCCCAGTGTTTGCTTTCTGATGGATTTTGTATTTCTTTGTTTTTATGTCCATCTGCATCTGTCCGCATCACTACACTTAACTCAAACTGTCACAAGCAACACAGCACCAGGTAGAACATACAGTCACCTGCACAACACACAGGTTACAGCTACACTAGGGAGATTCATGTAAGGGTCTCATTCACTGCCCCAGCTGCAATCCTTGACACTGCATGGTTATTCAGTAGACAGCGACTAAAGGTATAGTTTCACCAATAACTAATAACCAATAACAAAACAATTAAAGACTTTGTACAGATCCTCTGTGTTGATTTCAAGGTCGGTTTTTGTCTTCTTACAAGCAAGTTGGAACATCATGAAGCAGACAGTGGAACAATAACAAGTTCTACAAATAGAAAAGTACTTAAAATCTATGTGAACAACATATTCCCAGTATTTTGACAAATTTAACTTCATGTCATAGTAGCAAGCCATTCTACAAAGCACTATAGTACCAGGCTGTTATTGTTTTACTTGTTGGCTTCTTGTTAGCTTTAACAAGTCTGAGTCCTTGACCTTACTCAGTAATAAAGTGCTTTCACCTACGGAAATGCTGAGGATAGTTTGTCTATATAACACATTCTAAGGTCTAGACACGGAGGAAATTGGTGTCATGGTGGCTGCTTCTGAATGCTGGAATGTTTTTTATTATTATTATAATTTCAAAAATATTCAAGGTTTAAAAATATGAAACATTTAACTGAAGAGAGACTGTCAACGAGTATTTTTCAGGTTTGTTCCTGAACGCAGCAGCTGTTGACTTACTAGGAGTTGTCTTGTTGACTTTCAGTAAAATGTGCCAAAGACTAAAATCCTGCACAGAGTGTAAATAATCATTACTTTCTGCAAAATGAACAATGTATGATTTCTAAAAATGCGCTTAAAACACTATTCACAAACAAATTTCTAAAATTATTTAAATAATACTGTACAATTACAAATGAAGGATAAACCTTCTGGTTTCTATGGTTACAAAGGACAATATTTTTGCTAAATTTCATACACTTTAAAATATTCAAATTTTTGTAGAAATATTTGAATACGTGTAATTTACATATAGGTGATAATTCGATCACTATTGACAATACTGACATTACAGCGACTAGTATTTAATACACACAAGATTATCATTTGTTTAATTGAATTCTGCCCTTATTATTACCAAATATATTTACAAATATTTTGTAGTTCTGACGTATGTATTTCAAAAGAATTTATGTGCACATGCATTCAAGCGATTTAATCATTTTAGGTTTTCAGACATTATGAAGCACAATGTTCTTTCCATCAGTAAGCAAAGTTAGTCAACGGCTATACTGTCAACAAAGCTTTGAACACAAACTTAAATGGGAAACCAATAAATTGTACAAGTAACGCCATTCTGTTATTACCAATAATATTAGTATCACGGACAATTATCATTTAAAACGAAGCAGATTAAATCGATAGCGCATTTCAGTACTGGGTTACATTATAGCAATCTTTACGCAGGATATGCTTTCTAGTCAAAACAGCACAGAAAGTCGCTTCGTACTTTAATATCTCTGCAATAGCGTATTATTCTTATATTGCACACTGGTTTTTGAACCTTAAAAAATCTGCCTGTTCGGGTGAGTTACCTGTGATGGGAGTTGTCGCCACTCCTCGGCCAGCGTCGCTTCCATACTAAGCCCGGTCTCCAACACAGACATGACATATAATTTATGCGCAATGGCAAATCGAGCAATTAAAACACAGTAGAAGTTCTGTTTCTTCCTCTCTAGTCGGACTCTGCGTTCTTTAAACAATGCCTAACGCAAGACTAACACAAGGAGGCATGAGCGTGTGTTTATTGCTGTTTGGCTTTCGAGAATTAAATACTGATAAGATATACATCAGCCCACAGGCGTCAAAAAGTAATGCTCATTTGCATTCCTTATAAGTATCAGCAACTTTGCAAACTTGTTTGTAGATATATATTCTGAGAAAAAGATTTCCTCGTTAAAAAATCTGATTTGTTAAAGTGGGTACAACCGTTATATGCATCATAAATCATAACTTTCGTAATTAGGAGGCAGATAACTTTCGCCGTCACTTCGCCATAATAGTAGAACGTACACCCCCCAATAACAAATGGCTCACACAATTGGCAATTTAATGTTCCCAGTTAGCCTTTGGACATATCATTGGACTGTGGGAGGAAACTAAAGAACCAAAACAAAATCTTTGCTACACACACATACAGTTCATACACACACATTTGGAGTACTATCTTAGGGCAGACTGTCCATTAATTTCTAACGGAAAACCCCTAATCCCAATCATGACACACTTAACCCATACCCTGCCCTAACCTTAACCATAACTAACCAAACAAAATACAAGACTGTTGGTACATTTGCCACACACACACACACACACACACACACACACACACACAGTGAGCATGGGATTCAAACCCTCCCAGTGCTGGAAGTGAGAGGCCTTGCATGATGGTGATGCCCACAGACATGTCAGTGTGCATACCCTTCAGAGGCATCCCACTTATAGTCATATTGTACAGACCATTGAGAGATACCAATTAGCTACCAATTTGACCATTAAATAGGTAATTAGTCATCATGTCAACTATTGCTAGCCCAGGGGAAAGGGTTCGAGTTTCCTGTGGTTGTAACACAGAGAATATGCTCCTCTTACACAGTTCTAATAGAAGAAAGGAAAAATACTGATTCCTGTACTAGTCTCGCATTGCAGATAGCAGGTGACTACCACAGAAAGGATGCCAGCCCATGTCAGGGCGTGCACACTCACGCAAGCATACACGCACTCACGCAAGCGTGCCTGCACGTGTGAATACACACACTACACGCTATTTTGGTGCCAGTTGGCCTAGCTGCATAAGTTTTGACTGCAAGAGAAAACCCTTGACATAAGCATAGCAGCATAGTAGGAGGACAATATGCAAACTCCATATATGCACAGAGGCGACAATTTAAAAGAAACACACTTCATAAGAATATAAGTAGGCTCTGAAGAAATTGCTATGGCAAAAGTACAACAAATAAATCAACACAGTAAGTCAGAGAACAAGGTATTTAACATTTTTATATAACCATTTGAAAATCATACAAAAGGTGTTATTTACATAGCAACATCTTATTTAGACTATGTATAGTCCATGGACACAGCTATGAACGCTTTATCGACAAGGGTTACCCTCACACCACCATCCCGAACGGATTCAAGCCGTGCACAAGAGGCAAAAAACAAAGTTTCGTGAAAGGAGGCTTGACATTTTGCATACTTAGTTTCAAATTTTGAAGATGCAAAAAAAAAAGAACCAAATTTAAAATGATCACAAAGTTGCATGTTACAAGTACAGAAATGGCATGTTAAGAAAGGCAGGGCCGGAGGCACGGCATGGGGGAGCCCACAGACGCCATGCTGGTCCTGAAGCCCTTCTGATACCTCCTGCTCTCAGCATTGTCACCCAGCCAAGCAAAACCCACGTTCCTCAACTGCTCGGTTTCCAAAAGGAATTACATGTATTAAAAATGCCAGCAGGAAAAATGGAGTGCGTTTCTAAAATCCTTTATTAAAAATATAAAAACGTACATAACTTCTGTTTAGATCTATAAAAACTGTGGGCATCAAACAGCAGATGCATGTGCAGGTCGAATATGCCCTTCAGTTCAGTTCCACTGGTGCAAAACGTAAGTCCCTCAGCAGTAAAATCATAAAAACAAAGTTTGGAAAATGCAGTATGAACAGCAAGAAAATAAATAAATAAATAATACGAACTAATTTGGGGGGGGGGGGGGCGAAGAAAAACCAAGACCAATGTTTCTCGTGATACAAACTTAGTCAGAAGTGAGTGTCTGCATCCGACGCGCCTTGCTGTCATCTGAATATCTTACCGTATAGTAATAATTATGAAAAACACATGGTTGTATAAATCTACAAAATTTACATGTAAAAATGAAGATTACATTTTTACTCCACATACAATAGAAGAGAGGACCTACATCCTGCGAGTTTCAGTGACAGTGCTGCTTTACAAACAGAAGATCCAGCCAAAGCCAGTTATAGTCCCGACCAGCAGAGCTAGTTAAAGCCCAGATGAGCACTCTTCGGCCCAGTGTTGTCTGGAAACATCACATTTATTCCTGTTACCCTGGAAGCTGTAGAGCCTTATTTGGTAAAGGAGCCAAGGGGACTGTCAGAGGTTCGCTGTGTGATGACTGATAGCTAATTATTTCCAGGGACAAACCCAATAATTAATGCAATGTACTAATGTAACAGCAAATACTTTACCATGTTCTGTTTTGTCAAAGCAATAGATACATATGGTCTGTACTGAAAAAGAATGATCCAGATAAATTTTGCATCAAAGTGCCCAATTGCTACATCATTGTTAAACATCTAGTTGCTTAAAAAAAATAGCTTTGGTACCACAAAATCGTCAGATGGTGAAACAAAAATATTGCGAAATTCACAGCATAATCATGAGGGAAGAAAGCAGTCACTAAGCAATAAGCAGGTTTATGTTCAAACCGAACAGAAAATATATGGGAATATGGGGTGCTGGGAGGGAGGGGGGGACGTCAAACAGGAAGAATCACAGTCATATAATTTCATCTCTTGGGAAATTCCACCTCTGACCTTCAGGATTTTAGGAAGTCATATTTAGGGCACGCACGTGAACTTACAAGACCCTGTTAGATAAAATCTTAAAGAAAGGCCTCTTGAAATTACCATTCTGAAACACCCTTTATCTATTTGCGTAAGTTATTAAGGGCTTTCTACAGTCAAAATAGAAGATAGCTATTCTGTACTAATAGAATAAACGTCCATCTTATCCATTCAGAGTCCAGCAGCGTAAGGCCATCAGGTCATCAGTACCAATGGCCACTTTCAGGAATCCTTAGACTGGGCCAAGGAGCCTCTTCCATCTTCTGCATACTGCGGGCCCAGGCTCCCACCTAGGGCTCATCAGAGCCCCCTCCCCCCCCCATGTGTCTTTGAGACCCTGGAGCCAGCAGGGTCCAGAGGGTGGCACTCAGAATGCCCTGGAAACGCTGTGACGTCACTGCCGGGCACCTCTGACGACAGTGACTGGCCGCCGATGCAACACTTGCCAATGGGACACCATAACCCAGAATACACACTCAAGTATTAACTGTGAGGATGTAATAATAATTTGCCAAAAAGCAGCAGCAGATCTGGTTCTAACATTATCTAACCCACAGAGAGCAATCACTCCCGCAGACAGACAGACAGTCGGTCACTCCCACACAGACACACACACAGATACACACCCAGACAGACACACAGATAACACCTGCCACCAACTCAGAGGCAGTTCCTCTATGGAATAACTGGAGTCAGAGTACCCCATAAAATGGTGTATGCACATCTCGGCAGAATTCTTGCCATATTACAGAGATCTTAAATGATAAACGTAAATGATCTTAAAAAAAGAGAAAAAATGTCTGTAGGGTAGTAATGGTTCAGTGAAATTTCCCATGCTCTATCACACTCAGGAGCTGGCCACGGAGTGCGGCTGCAGAGCAGCATCCTCCCGCTGGAGACCCGGCCTCCCACCCAGGTGGGATGCCTCGGAAACAAACCGGCCGGGTCCTGATGCTGCACCCAGGGGGTACGGGGGGTGCTCCGCCACGGCAGTCTCCTGGTGGGAGTTTGAGAAATCGGCGAGGCCCGTTGTCATACCACTATTCTGGCCAAAGTCCAAGGCATGGGCTGGAATGGGGTGGTTCTGGTAGATCTGGTTGCCTTGATTCCCAGTGGAAGAGGAGGACGTGGAGAAAGAGGAGGCCGAGGAAGACAATGAGCCCATGGAAATATGGCCCTGCCCCACCTCCATGGATTTCTGCGTCGACATGGTGCTGGTGGGCGAGAGGAGGCCTGGCTGTGGCCAGGCTGCCACACCTGGCCTCAAGGGGGCGCTCTGTAACACTGCAAGCTGCTTGGGAGGAACAAGGAAGCTGGTCTCCTGGACAGGATGGGTTTCTGCAGGGACCGGCTCCTTCCAGGCCACAGGGACCGCATATGTCTGCCTCACCTGCCAGGCAGAGAGAGCGAGGCTGCTGTGATTCAGATTCAAAAAGAAAATGCTAGTAGCTCTCCCAGCAGGCATGCAACTCACCTGACCACACAGCTTCTCGCGGTCCAAAGCGGATCCCACGTTACTCCAGGGCCCACTGTGCTGGTGCAGATGGTTTGGATCGGACCTCGCTCGGCCACCAGTACTGGTGCCAGAAGAACCTCCTTAAGAAAGACACAGATCCAGGGCTGTCACACAAGTGAGCAAACAAAACAGTAAAATGATCAATACCATCAAATACGTATAATACAATGTAACGTCCAGTACTAGGTTACATTGAGGGTGGGGCCCCTAAAATTTATAATGCAACGCCTGGATCTACGGATGTGTCATTCTGGCCGTGACTGCAATGCCAACACCAGCAAGAAACACAGTTCAGTCAGCAGTGCATGTGCGGCAGTGCATGTCTTAATAGCCTGAGGTGCCACTACTTTTCTAAGATGCACGCTACCATTTTCATAGGATAAGAAAGACTAGAACAATATGACCCCCCTCCCACAGGAGCACCTGAACTAGAGGATGCACTGGACGTGGTGCCAGAGGACTGGGAGTGATCCATCGGGCTGGTGGACACACTCGTGCTCGTGTTGGTGCCCTCATCCGCAGTCTTCTTAAAGAAACTATGCTGCAGGGCATAATACGGCTGGATGCGGCTCTTGGGGTCATAGTCCAGCATCCTTAAGATGAGGTCCTTGAACTTCAGATAGTCTGCAACAGTATGTCCGGCCTCGCCGGCCCGACGGCCACCTGGTCCCCCCACTTCAACTCCCAGGATGGTATGCAACTTCCGTGTCGCTGGAGGCTTGTACTGTAGGGCAGGGGAACGTAATGACACGCCAGTCCAACACCAGTGCCAAACATCAAAACTCATACTGAAAATGACAGCAAGCTTTCAAAACACCAGATTTCAGACATACACACCCTCTTCCCATCTTTGGTCTTCTTTACACTCCATGTGCCATCAGACAACTTTTCAAAAAACTTCCTGGCTTTGGGAGCTAGATCCATAATATGACTGGGAGGGATACCGAGGACCTCCACAATTTTATTCATTTGATCCGTCTGTGAAGATTTGAGAAGGTCAAGTTAGCCATTATTATAGACAGACAAGTTTCAGAAAAAAATGGAAGCTTATATCAGTCAGTGGGTGTTCTCATTTTAACAGGTTAGGCTATACAATAGATTTATGTTCATTCAGAAATAATCACATAATTATGCGTAACAATTTATTCGCTCAAGGGAGTTTTACTTACACAGAAATGTTCTGAGGGCAGAATATAAAAATTATTTGTCCAGAGAGATATCCAACCAACCAACTTGGTCAAACGTCAGACCAAACAATCAGATGTCTTGATGCCACTTCCTCTAGTTGCTCAGACTAGTTCTGCCCTCAGAACAAAACTTTGTGATCTCTTCTATTTTTGAGTAAACAAAACTCCCACAAGCAAATTATTACCCTAAAAATTGTGAACATGATTTTCCTGAAATGTGAAAGTAGTATTTAATGAGTTCATACTGCTGTTAATTATGTATCAGGAATTTTTATTTCTGTATTTTCTTGTGGGCAGCCTACAATGCCGATCTTTAGTGCACATACGGATCTATGCAGCACAGTTAAACAATATACCTCATTTGCCCCACTGAAGAGGGGCTCGCCAGTGTGCATCTCCACCAAGATGCAGCCCAGAGACCACATGTCTATGGCCAAGTCGTATGGCATGCCCAGAAGCACTTCGGGGGAGCGGTAGAACCGGCTTTGGATGTACTGGTAAATCTAAGAAACAAGTCAAAGCCATCACTTCACTTTGTCATCAGGTAACAAGATCTCAACATGCATGGCTTCTGTGCTAAGGGACTACATAAACATGTGTATCCTGCGCACCCTCTGGCCAAGTTGACAGGAGCTCCCAAAGTCCACGATTTTTATGGCGCTTCTCTTGGGGTTACACAGCAGAATGTTCTCCGGCTTCAGGTCGCAGTGGATGACGCTGAGCTCAGGGGTAGCCAGGAAGAGCAGTGCCGTGCACATCTGCTGGGCGAACTTGCGGGTCAGGTTGAGAGAGACACCGCGGAAGTTGGTGTTCCTCAGCAGGTCATACAGGTTGTAGGAGAGCATCTCGAACACCAGACAGAGGTGGTTTCGAAACATGAAGTGGCGCTTCAGGTGGACTGAATAAAGGGAAAAAAATCTGATTATGAGTATTTGTATATAAGTTATTGGCTTTATTTATTATTGTATTTTAGCCAGCTTAGTGACAGGTAGACAGCAATACCTATGTAGTACTTGAGCTCCGTGTCATGTTTGTTCATCAGCTCTAGAAGTCGTACTTCAATCTGTGCTTGATTGAGAAAAGCCTTCTTGTTTTTGATGATCTTAATAGCGACCCATTCCTGTTCAGCACGGTCATAAGCTTTTACAACCTAACAGCAAAGAGAGAAACTGTACTGACCCAAGGCAAAGGGATCAAGGAGACAGAAAGACAGACAGGGACGTCCCAACGAAGCACACCAACAGTTTCACAGAAACTAAACATAAGAGCTGGCCTGCCTCAAGTCAATAAGATCTTGAAATGCACTGCCCTCAGGATCATAACCAAGCTCAATTTAGAGATGGTATCAATGTCCATGTCGTGGTAACCCTTGGGTTATTCTGCATGGAATTTTACTAAATCATTTTGCAGGTGCCAGTGGTGACATATTTAATCTAAACAGTGTGCAACATTACATTAGTCTGTATTACATTGAAGTACCATACCTGCCCGAAGGATCCTTTGCCAATTAAAGAATCTATTTCATAGCGGTCCATCCATGTCTCCCCATTCTTCACTATGTAGTCATAGTTGTCGTCATCGTAGCCGTCATTGTACACTTTCCTTTCCTTCTTATGACTGGAGTCGTCGCCTCGGCCTTGCTGATATCGTCGCTTCTTTTTTGCATAGTACACCTCAATGTCAAAAAGTAAGGACGACAGGGGTCAGGTGACCAAATTCTCATGCCCACGCTAATGCACAAGCCACAGCCTAACAGATGCATTACACAAAATTTTAAACATGCAAAAGAAGGAAACGATGCATAATCTGGGTACAGCAAGTGTGGAAAATGCCATACAGTACCTCATTGATGTGCTTGTAAGTTTTGATCAGGTCGATGGACAGTTTCCTCAACGGAGCAGAAGCCGGCTCACGGAAACACTGTGGCATGAGCCTCTGTAACAGAAAACCAGGGTCACCTGCCTTAGAGCTGGACATTTAACCTCCTTCTCAGTGTATGCGGTCGGCTACCATCCGAATACCATGGCTAGTCATTTTAAAAAAAAGAAAGAAAAAAAAAAAGCCACATTCACAGAAAGGGAAAACATTTTACTAAATAAATGCTTTGTCATTAAACACATAATTCACTATGAACTATCAAAACGCCCAATTAAAAGCACGGTAAAACCACAGTAATATCAAATGATGAAAGAACATACAAGCAACAGCATAAAGCAGCATTATAATAAACAAAAGAAAGACACAGCATCATCTGCCCCAAAGGGGGTATCCCCCGTACATGAGAGCAGGTACCTGGGAGTCTGTGGCTGGCTCACTGTATGACAGCTCCGTCCCAGAGGCCTCCACACACAGCAGGTGCTCACTGCACTGCGGCTGGGAGTGGGCCATCTGTGAAGGCATGGGCCCAGCGGCATGGAAAGAGAACGAAGGTGCAAGCCGCACGGATGAGGGTTTGCATGCTGAAGTCTCCCCTCCTGGAATATAACGGGTTGTGAGTGTGAGTCAGCAGAAATGACCTCAGTGAAATTATTCCTGTATACATATTTTTAAACCCTGCTGGATTCAGGCCGGTTTTGGGTTTAGAAACAAATTTAGCCTTCCGGGGGTCATACAGATTAAAAATTAAATTTGTAAAATAGAAAAAAAAATTCTGGTAAAGATCTGATGTCATTATAAAACACCTTGCTAAATAGCGAGCAAATCGTTCCATGAGCGTGCAGAAAGCATGGTGCTCTGCTGAGCCAAAAACTGCATGGACTCGCCTGTGAAAGCAGCTGCTGTCTGATGCTACCGGAGCAAGCAGCCCCAGAGCCAGCGGAGGGCCAAGCCTGTGACCTGCTCCCCGAACTCCCACAAACAGTCGCGACGTACCGCTCACACACCGACACACACAGCGGCTGACACACTGCAGGAATGAGAGCTACTCGAGTCATCCGTGTAATTATTTAGTATAGGTATAATTAAATCCAATTCAAAGGAGTGTTCTGCACAAGAAAGCTTCTGGTCCATAAATCAAATCTTTTCAGTTCTATGTTATAATCGGACTATATGCCGCAAGTGTGAATTTTGCAGATCATTAAAGGCGCATTTATCAACATCTTTCACCAGGCAACAATGCAGGAGTCACACAGAGTAACCACTATTCTGAACCCCAGCAACAGCACCTAATTACAACAGCCTACCACCAGTAAGATCTCATGTCATTGGCCTGGTCTTTGACAAACTCACCCAATCACAAGGCAGAATGCAAATAACCTACTTTTGTTGCCAGGGCAGAGCTTCCACTTATTATCCAATAGGAAAACAAGTAATAAACGAGAAATGAAATTGCACATTGTCATTTTCTCAAGCTGCTTTTCACACATTAGTTCCCAGCAGAAAAAAAGCAACCCAATGCAGGAGCAGCATTTGTCTAGAGACAAGAAGAAACAAACTTACCAAAGCAGAGCGGTTTTATAAACACAGAACAATCACCTTTTCTTTCAGTAACAGCAGAATGTCCAGTATTTATTTAACTTTGCAGTATATTTAATTTCTTTGCAAACTTTTGCAATGCAAATGAACCATTAATATACCTAAAAAAAATCACTGAATCAATTCCTATGCAGTACTTTGCTCAAAGGTACCACAGACAGCTCCATAAGAACACTGACCTACATCATTTTGGATCCAAGATCATTTCCTTATTTGCTAATGTACCCTTTGGTTTCTTTAATAATTTAAACAAATTAATAACGCAAAAGTAAAATGTAATTCAGCAAGTCTATAACAAAAAGTAACTAATTCAAAAAGTGATATTTATCAAACTTCTTCTGTCAAGTGTACAAGAGTGTTTACCATTTCCATTTTTACTGCTATATCTAAGGATGAGGAGGAGCCAGCACTGAATATCACACTTCAGGTCCAGAATAGCATTTCTCAATTAGGACACATTTAACCCATCAACAGTGACAAGGTATAGGTTACAGAAATGTCACAAGTGTTGAAAGATAAAAAAAAAAAAACAGGTTTTGTAAACGAGATTTACCTCATTTTGAATATTAGTGGCAACTATGACTATTGTGACTAAATACTGTTTTAGTGTATGTTTAAATAGCCAAATTAGAGTTAATGAAAATGTAATAATTTCATTAAGCCTAAAAACATGAAATACTACTGTTTATAAGGCAAAATAAAAGAGGTGAAAACCGGAAATACAAAGACAGCACACAAGTGAAAGCCAAGTAGCTATTCACTTAAGGACTTCTTGTGGAACCTAAATTTAGCCCAGGTTAAAGCAAAACAAATTAGAAATTAGACAAATAACCTAGACATTTCTTGAAACATTCCACTTGCATCTCCAAATAATACATAGATATTTAATCTACATGAAAAGAAAGTTACAATACCTTTATAAATCCCTTCTACTAAACACACACATGCTATGTTCAATATCCAGCAATTTGACCTAGATCGTGTTCCATGATAGACTGCTGACACTTCTACTACCAATCATAATCGCTAATTATAGTTAATATGGAAACACAGTGAGTCTATTACCATTCATTACCATTTTATTTAGCCATAAAGCTGAACATAGATTTGTCCTCGATTAAAGCAGGTGGCTCACAATGCTGAAAACAGTCCACTTTTTTATCCTATTGCATCATCTGCCAATGTCAATCTGCTAGACCACTAATTATGAAGCCCTTGGTTACCTAGCTCAGGTGTAGAGACAGTAGAAACTATACTAAATGTAGCCTGGCTATGAATTCACTTTTATCTTATTCAACTAAAATTATCATTGTATTAAAATAGCTGTTACTTCCAGAATCTTGAAACTAAAATCAATAAGGTACCTGTCTGAATAACAGTAAAAGATCTTTCTTAATCTCTACACAGTAATACTCTTTTTTGTTCAAATAATTGAAATATATTTCTGAAAAAAGGAAACCCTTATCCTAATGTCATGATGTACATGGACACTTTGTGGACCTACTTTCAAAAATGTCCTAAAAAGTTCATCACACAAACATATTTACCTGCCATTGTGATGACATCACATGGATTTTATATGGATTTCACATGGATATATATACCTAATGTAATATAGGAATATGTGCACATATATGAGGGGGTCTACATCTTCATCTGTATAAAGTAGATAAATAGCATTTAGCAGTATTACAAGGGAAAATACTGAAGTAATCAGCCCGGAAAAGCTGCAACAAAAACAAAAAGAGCAGTTATTTCAGCCATCACTAAGACTTAAAAATCCTCAGCTACCATGTATGCATTGTCACCGATGAAATCGCGCATCATTCTGAAAGAAGTGTGACAGAAAACCAACTATGAGCAAGGTGTCCAGCTTTCATAGGTTTGGGGTTACAGTGATGGGATTAGTGGAGCCAAAGAGGAAGTTCTCTAATTACAGAATCCAAAAAGAGCCAATAGCTGTGTTTATTTATTGGAACAAAAGGATGTGAGGGAATCGAAAAAGGCAACATTTAATAGGATATTTTGAATATTCATATTTGGTTAAAAAAGTGTTAATATACATTAAATACATCAAAGCACTGATAATTCACTCTGACAAAAGGATATGAAACACAGCCCACAATGGAAAATCTGATGGAACAGATTAAAACCCAAGGGCTGCTGTCATATGGTGGAGTAGGGTCACTCACAAACCAATGCGGTGGCTCAGTGTGTGACATGGTTGCCTGACACCTCCAAGTCTGCAGGTCTGAATCCCACCTCTGGTCTGTGGCGGTTGGATGACGGATGGGCATACCAATAAGAGCACCACACAGCCCAAAGATGTCCACCATGCAACAAACTCAGAGGTTCTGCAGCACATATAAACTGGCTATCAATAATAATACATTAGTTTTTACTAAAACGTCATTACATTTATTTACTAAATTGTCATGGTCTAACAACATGCTGCAAAATAAAGCAGTTACTCACTATTTCCAATTAAGTGTCACCGGTGATAAGTTTGCAACAAGCCTTTAAAACCCACAGTGGGTGGGATTACAATGCTCTGTCAAATGCTGCCTGGCTTGACTATTGGACAGAAAAAGCAGTGATTGATGGGATGCGACGAGCCCACCCACCATGGCTTCTGAAGCCTCATTTCTCCCATCATTAACTGCAGTTTGCTGGTGAAACAAGTTGAGTGGAGAAAGTGTTTCAGTCGAACCTGGCTGATATAAACAATATGTGCTTCTCCCATAAAACATAAGATGCAAGATAAAACAGACAAGGCGTCAAAAATCCATGGCTGCCGAGAGTACAATCTGCTCTCAATGGCATACCAACCTCAGGGAAAACTGCCTTATACAGACAATGTTATTTTGTCCAGAGGGTGGAGAAAGAAAACTGACCCATTTATCAAATATCAAATACCAATCCAACATATGTGTACACATACAAAACCATCTACTCTGCAGTGACTGTAAGTCCCTATGTGCTTACCGGGTACACATTCAGGTAACAGAACGATAGGCTGATTACGAAGGTATCTGAAAGGCTTAATTTCCAAGGAACGTAATATTAATTGCATAAGCATCATATGCTACCAATTTCTAATCATCACAATTTCAGGAGGAATGTGAGGAATAAAAAATTTCTCGCGATTTTGAAAACGATTTTCCCTTATGAAGCTATACAGAGATGTCTTCTCAATATGAAAACGTAGTTTTGATTTTTTTTCCCCTCTCATTGTGATAGAAATGCATTGCAAAGTATTCACATAGATCTCAGTAGCCCACCAAAAACCACTGGCTTATAACACCCATGCAGAAACGCACAAAAAAACGACGGCAGACAGTGAGAAGTGACGTCTCCAGCTGCCCTTGAAAACTGACAGGAGACACAGTAAAAACCGAGCGCTCTGCCTTAAAGTGTTTACCTGATCACGGCGCTGTCAAACGTTACATTCGCGAAACTTCGATGAATGAATGATCAATGCGTTTCCGACCGGCATTCCGCTCCCAGCACCATTTGTAGCACATTACCGTCAAGAGCCGCGGGACGCACTGGCCGGACTGGAAATGCCCGGCGTCCTGATCTAGCTGCGGTACGCCAAAAGCGTGCTCCGGCTACGACTCCCTATGACACCGGTATCGGGGCTCTCGGTGGGATCGTTACGGCGTGTCGTGCGGCGCTCCGTACGGCGGACTCACCTTAGGCGCGACCCTCATTTACGGACCGAGAGCCGCGGCGAGGTGCTGCAGCATCCAGCGCCGCCGCGCAGCTGCCGGCCCCGCTGGTTAGCCGGCGTCCGCCTAACGTCCCCGCATCGCCGCCGTCTCCCCTGTACTCCGCGGTGCTTCCGGGCAGCTGATCGGCTAGCCCGCCAAGCATGCACAACCGCAGGCTTCTCACTCCAGTGCGTGGGGCACGGGAAGCGTAGGCATGGCGTGGAAGGCAGAGCCCGTTTCGGGCGAAAAAGCCCGTTTTCGCGAACCGGTGGTCGGAAATCTCATAAAATGGCGCGCTTTGCCAAGCTGCGCAGCGGACCGGCCCGGCGGTACGGACACCCGGACAAACCGCTCAGCCTGCGCCGCCTCAGTGAGCGCCACGCCTCTCAGCTGGCCCAGTCCAGTGTCGCCAAAGCATTCTTAAAGCTCGACTGCCATAAACGCAAAAAAGCACGAGTATTACTCCGACGGGAAAGCAAATAAGCGAAAAAAAAGAAATAGCAACTGACAAAATGGCGGCTAACTGAGAGCGTTTCCATGACGACTACCCGTCAAACTACGAGGCTCCCGGATGCGCCGTTGACGTAAAGGTGACGTACTGCCACGCACAACGTCCCTTCGTGCTACATGGGTAGAGTTAAGCAGGTTTAAGGTTAGTTAACCGGCCGTGCAAGGTTTCTCTGATGGCCAAATTCTTGCGCAGACATACATACTGTCCACGTATACGCATAAAACAGTGGCTTCGTCATGCGGTTCTGAGCATATATGGGCGTATCTCCTAATTTAAAATGTAATTTTAATTAAGCCCATGATGTTAAGGAACAGTTGCTGGTTTCAAGGTTGTATTGTCATTGTACACAGTGCGATTAAATTCTAACTCGAGTGCCTCCGTCAGGCTGTACAGTAAGTAAATGAATACATCAACAGACAATAACGGCGCTCTATATATACGTTCTCTTAATTGTATATTAAAGGATTCTGCAATGTCTCTAGTGGAATTTCTAACTAGCTAGCTATTTAACATGTGAGTTCCACCAGCATACGTGCTTTGTATCAGTACTACAGGTATGGCCAACAAAATATATGTAGCCGTTTTTATTTTATTGGACGTATTTGGAAAAAAATTATACCGTCCAGTTTTCACTAGGTGGCAGCAAATATCTACATACTTGTCGGAGGGCGTTTTTATTTTTCAACATTCTATTTATTTCACATAACTGTTGAAAAGCGAAAATTGGGTGAGTTTGGTGTGGAAGAGCTTGACTGGGCCGCACTGAACCCAGATTTCAAACCCATTGAACACCTTTGGGATGCACTAGAACGGAGATTGCGAGCCAGGCCTTCACCGCCAAAATCAGTGTCTGACCTCACAAATGATCTTCTGGATGAATGGGCAAAAATTCCCACAGACACACTCCAAAATCTTGAAAGCCTTCCCAGAAGAATGGCAGCTGTTTTCAGCTGCAAAGGGGGGATCATATTGATGCCTATGGATTTAGAGTATGATGTCATAAAAGCTCCTGTGGGTGTAATGGCCAGGTGCCCCAGTACTTTTGGCCATATAGTGTATCACAAGAGGTAGGTCACAATTCTAGATAGTTTTCTAACCTATTCACTGGGTCATTTTTGAGGTACTGGTTTAAATTTTTCTTCACCCAGCAGTCTCATACAAAGCATTTTTTTGGAAAGCTGAGTTTTAGTTTGGACTATACCTTTGAGTTGCTATACTATACATATAGTAACAGTCAACATTGCAACACATCAGTGATCACAAAACGTCAGCAGTGTCAGAAACTTCACTCAGTGTGGAAGAGGAGGCAGTTCAAACCTCAAAGATGGCTGTGTAGACTCACAACGATCCTTCACTGAACTTACATGAAAATGCAGCCATTTGACAGCTTGGTGTAGCATCACTGCAGAGCATTACGCATGCAGAGGAACCACCCACAACACACGCACCACAGGCCCCAGGGAGACACTGAGACAGCCTTATCAGCAATATTACTTTAATAAATCCACACATCTAATTACTACTGTACTATTACAGTATGTATCAAAATAAAATACAGTACTGATGTGGTCTTGTCCCTGTGGAAAAACAATGCTATTGTTTTGCAAGTCCAGCCCATCACTGAAACATCTATATTTGGGCAGGGGTGGGGAGGGGGGGGACTGGGACCAAACAAAATAAAGTTTGCAAGTGCAAATGTGTATGGCTTTTTTTTTTGGTCAAGGGCAACTGAAAGTGGTGGAGGCTAAGGTTGAGCAAACACAGAATAACCACAAAATGTCCCCTTGAAGTCAAGTTCTCTAATATGGGAGTTAAATGTCTCTCCTTCAGAAAGTCAGTGACACAGTCTTCTGTTCTCATTGTGGTCTCAGTCCACGTCCATTTAGCTGAAGGTCCTCGCCACTGAAGACATCACTAACAGACTACAGCTAGCAGGGATCTTACCTGTCTCACACAGGCGTGGAAGTCAGCATTTTCCAAGAGACCAGTAAAGTAATAGGCAACGCCTGTACTCATCAGTGACTGACTTAAAGCCCACCCCTACCCACCCGAGGACTGAAGGGGGGGACCACACTTGCTGCTTTTCAAGCCATTTGCATTCACAAGCATTTTACAGCAGTGGCCCTCCCTCATCTGTTTATTCCAGGCAGAGCAAAATCCAAAATGTCACACCTTGTGTATCCAGTGAGGCTTCAGCCAATTCTTGCACTTCAGCAGGAAGAACTGGATCCAACCTTACAGCCATCCAAAGTCAATGAAGTGACACAGAAGTCAGAAGTAAAAGCAAGAGAGAATATGATGAATTTTATGTGATTCTCTGAGGTATGACAGTAGCATCAGCTGTACCGTCGACTTTCTGGGAGACGAGAAGGGGCTGCAGTGGCGTGGCCTTGGGGGGGGGGGGGGGGGGGGGGGGGGGGGGGGGAATGGTAGTCACCTTTACAGTGATCTTCCCTGCACAGCTACAGCCCAGTCCCACTCCAATGTCTCCACTTAACGACGTTACAGAATTGCTCATGCCCTGGAAATCATACCTTGTCCAGCAATACATCAGCACAAAGAGAGCAGGGGAGAAGTAACAATGAACCAACCTTCTAAACATGAACAAAGATGAGTCAAACAGTTACTTTATTTATGTTCAGGTAAAAACATGAACCTGATGCAGTAAATTATTGCAGATCTTAGAAACCAGCACATGAACGGTTGGCCAGGAGAACTCTGTGCAGCCCTCGGTGGCCTGAGACTGCAGATGCACACCACAGTCTGTTCCAAGCCAGCAGTGCAAAAATAAATCTAGAGCAAAGGGGGGGAAAATAGAAAAAAAGCAGCCATGTCACCTCAAACCAGGTGTGAAACTGCATATAAACTTTACTCCGTAAATGAATGAATGAAATGCTATCTGGCTGTCAAACGATAAAATGAGACCAGCCAAATGTGCTCAGCTACAGTATGGGCGTGGAGTACGTAGACCTGTACTCAGCGGTCAATACTCCAGCAAACAAGCAAAAAAACGGTCAACTCATCCAAGACAGTGGATAAATGCCAACACAGAGCTGAAGCACTTCAACTTCAGGTTAGAACACAAACTCCGGTAAAAGCCTTTTCCAAATCATTCCCGTGACTATCTGCAACCCAGCAACTGGATCTCTTTTTCACCACACTCACACACAAAGGCTGTGGGTTATGATACAGAACATAAGGTAAAATGGACACAACTGAAAGGGAATGAATAATGAGATCAAGCTAATCTATCAAAATGGGAAGAATTAAGTCTGTACAAATGATCTTTGGAGCCAAGGAAAGCCTAGCTTGGTCAATGGGAAGAGCTTGTGTGAACTCATCATTCAAAATCACCATTTCAGGGGAGAGGGATCCCTTTTTAATATCACACAGCAATGAAAGCCCTAAAATGTCACCCCAGATTTTTTTCCTTTACTTTTTTTAAACATTACCCAAGATATTAGACTTATACATTTGTTTTTAAATTATATGGGTCATGTAACGTCTTTCAGTTTCAGAAGGGAACGGAACACACGATTCATGAGTTCGGGTGCGCGTGTCGATATATGCAAGCTGCTTTCTGACAAAAAAAAAAAAAAAATGCTGTACACATCGCCTTGAATGTAGCGGAGTATAAAAAAGGAAAAGGAAAAAAAAAAAAAACCCTAAAGGACCATGATTTTCTCTGTGGCTGTAGAAGGCATTGAATGTTACAGTGAGATCAGGAGAGGTGGAAGGACTGCTGTCCCTCGCGGGCCGCGATCAGCAGCTTCTGCCGCATGATCTCCATGCTGGAGTAGTCGGGCAGCTTCAGGTAGTTAACACAGGTCATGACCGAGGGCAGGAAGTCGTCCGGGTTCTCAGTCACCTCGAACGTTTTGCGTACTATGGTCAGCGGTGGATTGAGGCTTCGGAATCCTGGGACACCAAGAGGAAACAAGAACAAGCTGAATCCAGACTGGCGGGTAACCGTGCTAGCTCAGTTCTATGGGAAATTCTATTCAGTTTCTAATTTCTACACTCAGTGCAGCTTATAGATAAAAATGACTGATCTTATCTGGTGTTATTTTCTTGTAATAGCAGAAGCTCTTAAGCCTTACCCTTTAACTCACAGTGAGGGTTACCCAAGTTCTTTACTTGGACTTGAAACGCTAACTAGGTGTACCCTACTCATTTGGCAGAGCTTGATTTCACTTTAACTGGGTGCACAGTAATGCTTGCTGAAGTCATACCTCCCACAGGCAGTCTGGGGCTCCCAGTAACAAACTGGAGAAACAGTCTCTGCTGCTCTGCATCAAAACTGCTGAGCACTTCAAACAGGAATCTGACGGCACGGCTGTGGGGACACGCGCGGATGTGGTTAGCGGGGACACACACACACATGCGTGCTACATACGCGAGGAGCGTGCCACGGCGCACTCGTACCTGTCATGGGTGTAGCCGTGGTCGGGCCTGCAGCACTCCATCAATGTCTTCACGTCCCACGTCTCGGACTTGCTACCACACAGCAGCTGGTCCAGCTGAAAGCAGAGTCACGGTTAGCAGGAACGGACCTGACATCCCATGATGCACCGGGCACAAGAGCCAGAGGGCCCCGGGAACGAGAGCGACAAGGACAGCTCACCTCTTCAGGGTAAAAATACTGCAAGTGATGAAGCGGGAAGACGGACTCAAACCCTTCTCTGAAAGATTCAAACTGCCGACAGACCCCTTCGTTCAACGTCCAGTAGACAACCAGCTGAAGGGGAAGCAGAGGACACAGGGCAGAGGGTCAGAGGCTGGGAAACTGGACCCTTCTGCTCCATGACAGGAAGGAAATTAATGTGACCATGGCTAACAGCTTGCCTGTACACTTTTGACAGATGCCAAACTAGGCATTTTGGTCTGGAGAAATGCTCATGGTTTTAGGAGCCAGGGTGCCAAAGATACTGGCTGGGAAAGACAACTTCAAGCAGAAGAGTGTGATGGATTCACTAAAGCACCAAATATGCCAAAGCATTGACTGGAAGGCACCTACAGTCTAACAAGGGTAACAACTCCTTACATTTCACTTCTGCATTCAGGACTCACAAAATGAAAAGGAAGCTTAAATCAAAGTTTACATTTTAAAGAGGATATTGGGCAGTGTGCTTAACAGCGAAGGGCGCACACATACACAAGAGTGCATCCAGGAGACAGAGAGTAGAGTTCAGTGACAATGAGACATCTAATTGTGAATGGTGCGGAAACAGGTGTCGAACAGACCCTGAGATACTCCTCCAGGTTGTGGATGGTTACAGGCAGGTCCTTTCCGCCCTTCTTCAGCTCGATGTGGGGGAAGCCGGGCAGGGTGAAGTCCAAGCCCAGGTCCTCCACAGAGCAGCCATTCATGTTCAGGCTCTCCAGGGCCAGCTGCAGGCTCTCACGAGTCTAAGGGGACAAGCTTTGGTTAGAGAAGAGACGGGCACGCCCGGCTGGGGGGGGGGGGGGGCGTCTGCAGACATACGTGCGATCTGTCCCGCTCCAGCTGCTTCTTCTGCCGGATGATGTCCTCCAGGTGCTGGATGGACCTGGCGACAGCAGGGTCGATGTTCGTCAGATCGTGGGAGCTGATGGATGCCTCGTGTCGTAACATCCACTTGTAGAAGGGGAGTCCAAGGGGCAGGTCCAGCTGGGAGGAACATCAGGACGTTACCCCAAATGTAGTGCACGTCAGACCCAGAGAAGCCCAGAGCTTCATAGCACTCAGCACATTTCAAATCTGCGCGCAAGTCATGTCCAATTGTACTCAAGACTCACCAGCCTGAAGTCCATAATGGCCTTAGCCATCAATTTGCCCAGGAAACGAAACTTCATTTTGACCTTTGCCATGTGTGCTGGCTTGGTGGTCCTGCCAAAGGGGACAGCAAACAGGCCTCTGGAACTGAAGATGTACTTGGTTCCTTCCTGGCTCCCTGCAGGACATGGAGGGCACACACAGACAAGGCCTTCAGACTCAGGGTTAGAGCCACAGGATGTGTACTCCAATTCAAGCACATACCCTTGGGGTTAGCCAGTGTGACCTCCTCTCCTCTCCAGAGGCCCAAGTCTGCACGCTGCAGCTCTTGGGACACAAGGGCATAGAACTCCAATGTGGGGCCAAGCCCAGTGCCCACCTAAAAAAAGCCAGGACAGAGAGTGAGACTGTGCCAGAACAGGGAGGTCGACAGGGGTCGCAGGAAGACAGTACCTCATTCTCATACTGGATCTCCAGCATCGCCCGGGAGCTTCCCAAGTCCTGCATCACAGACTCCGCCTGCTTCAGAAGCTCCTCCCGGTTTATAGTGCGCTGTGGAGGAGGAAGTGTCGGCATGAGTAAAATGATGCCACTCCACAGAGACTCATCTCCCAGGCTCGCCAGTCACCTTCTTGCGGTCGAGCCGCGGGGCCACACGGCTGTCCTGAGAGTCGGACTGGTTGATCTCAGGGTTGGTGTCCAACAGGCGCTGCATGGCACGGTCACGGTCAAAGGCCGTCACATAAAACAGCATCTGCCTTGTGTCAAAGGGGAAGAAGAAAGGACTGGGGGGGGGGGGGACCCGTCAGCCACACATTTATGCAACTTGGAAAGATGTATCATGCAACAGAACTATACCAGAGCTGAACAGCACTGAAAAAGATTACAATCCAAAACCTAACAGTACATGTGATTGTTCACATACACTACACTGACCAAGATAAGTGAGTGATTTAAAGGTCCTCAAATAAAATTAACTTCAAAACATGTGTGCATATAACCTACCAGGTCTTGCCCAGCTCAGTCAGCCAGGAGGGGATATTTCCAGTCATAATGACCAAGGGGTCCTGGAGCTGCCGGTTGGCCTTGGCCGTCAACTTGCTATTGATGAACTCGCTAGTGGGGATGATCTCTCTGCACACGGCGTTCTACAACAACAACCGGCACAAGTGCGACCGGCTCAGACAGACAGCAGCAATCATCCACCCAGAATTACCCAACAGTCTGACGCCGGTCACTTACGTCATAAAGGTAGAACCAGTATCTGCTGATTGAATGGAGGACCCTAAGGAGCAGGATCACATCCAGGGACGGGTCCTCAAACGTGATGCTCTCCGGACACTCAGAGATAAGGTATGACTCCAGGGGGTTTGTGACACCAGGGCACACACCCTCTGAGGGCGAAAGGAGGGTCCGAGTCAAGAGAGGTGCAGACGGGAGATTGGGACATCCTGAAACCCCAATAGGGGTAATTACAGGGCAAATGCCCTCTGGTAAAGGGCAATAAGTAAGGGGAACAGCCCTCCCTGCGGGGTTTTACCATGCCACAGCTCATCCTGCTTCTTGGCGTTGCGGGGGGAGGTCTTTGTGGGTGCAGTCTGGGCGCGGCCCCGCTTCCCCCCCACTGCGTCCTTCCCACCATCCTCATCCTCTCTCACAGGTTTGTACCTGGAGAGACAGACACGCGGGATTAGAGCGCCAGCATCTCGGCAGGCTTCTCACTCGCAGGTACATTAGGAACCACATGCTGCTAAACTCATACTATTACTGGCCGTCTGACAGCGGGATTTAAGCCCAGGTACGACCGGCTGCCCGAGGCAGCAGACAGACGCTCGTTAGGCACCGCCGAGGACACGGGCAGGTACAGCACGTCCCGCAGCAATCAGCAAAATGGCACAACGGAACTGCTTAGCCACACACTCCTGATGTCTAGTCATGTGACCACTAACGGACAGAGCGAACAGCACACCGCATGCCTACGTGGAAATGTAGGGAGTACACCCCTCCTTTACATGCACACACCCCCTGCTGGACGTTTAATGACACTGCGCAGGTTTAGCACACCCAGGCTACTATGGGCCCCTCCTGGGAGCCGGAGGCGAGGCCGTCCCGGAACACGTGAGCAGTACCATATGGTGTGCGTCTTGGTCCAGATGCCAGCGCGGCCCAGGGGGTTCGACTCGTCGTCCGTGGACTCGCGCTCCTCCTCAGCCTGCAGGCTGAACTGCCGCACAGCCTGGTATACGGTCATGCTGTAGGGGAGCAGCTGTTCACCGATGCAGAACTGCAGGCGATGCCGCACGCTTCCCGAGCTGAGGAACTGTGCCGCCTGGGTGGGGATCGTCAAAGGTCAGAGGTCACACGTCAGCAAGAGGGCCACACTCATTTCTGCTCCTGGCAGCTATTTAGCAAGTAACATACTAAAACAAAACGCGTACCAGCGATTCGTCGATCTCGTCGTCGGAGCCGTCGTCGTCGCTGTCTTCGTCCTCCTCCCGAATGCGGCCGTAGCCTGGGAAGGAAACGTCATTCAGGACAGCCGTCGCTTGGGCTAAAAACAGACCAGCGGATGGTGAACTAGGCAATGCCCAAACCTCTGACGACGAGGTATCTCTCGATAGCCTGCACTAGCGCCAGGGGGTCGATCTTCACCGGGCCGCCCTTCCACTGCTTCACGTTGGTACAGTCCGGGTGCCGCTGGAGCTGGCACTTCAGCTGGTGCGTGTTGAAGAATTTCAGAGCCTGAGATCCTCTGTGGGGGCGGGGAGAAGACGGGTTCGAGTTTACGAGCACACAGACAACAGTGAGGGGGAGGGGGGGCAATAAGTGAAATGGCCCCCACCTGCTGCCGGTTCCATTGCCACTGGGGAAGTCATGCACTTTAACAGGAAACTGCTCCATCTGACTCAGGCAGCTATTCATCTTGTGGACCAGTGCCAGCAGTGAGCCGTTCTCAGCAGGGTCCAGGCGACCTACGGGCTCCATGCCCGGAACCTGGAACAACACCGCCGAACACCAAGCCTTAAATCAGGACGAGAGCTGCAGAGCTCACGTCTGAGTCACAGGGATTGCTCACTTCCAGCATGCTAATAATCAGATAAGATGGCCACGGCTATGCTTACTGGACAGCCGAAAAACACGTGCAGGAAGCGCTTAAGCCGGACGTCCCGAGTAACAGCATCCCTGTCGCTGTTGGAGGTCAAATAGAGCAACAGCTGTTTCACGAATCCGCTGTGCTGGATCTCAAATGAGGAGACGTCTGACTCGGAAACGATGCTGCAGATTTCCACAAGGCACTCTATCCCTCCATCCACCTGGGGGGGGGGGTAGGGGGGGTCAGCAAGTCAGCCTCCACGGCATGGCCCCCCCATCACCTGCACACGGCCCCGGGTTTTAGGCCTACCTGCAGGTTGAGCTGCTCTGTCGCCGAGCAGAGCCTCTGAAGGACGTTCAGCGCTGGGTTGCTACAGTCCACGTTCTCCGAGCTGAAGTGGCATTCGACAAACTTACTGGCCTGATCCTTAATCCATGCCTTGATCTTCTCCCTGGAATAGAGGGAGAACCAAGAAGTGAGAACCAGGCATTCAATGGCAAAAGGAAACTGCCAACATGACCACACCTGGGGGAATCTGCATTTTAAGTGACAAATTCAGCATCCCACATGAGTGCGACAGGAGATTCAGACAGGATGCGACATCTGAGAAAGTGCTTACAGTTCACAATGAGGCAAAGAAGCCAAACGTAGTTTCCATGGGTTTCACCTTCTGCTCTTTGCCATCAGTACTAGCATTCACCAGGCAAAGCTATAAGGTGACAGCTAGGCCTAAGCTGCAGCTGAGCATACCGGTTGTTGGAGACTGTGTCCTTGGGGGTGGGTCGAGGCAGCCCACTGGCCCCTGCCTGCCGGGGGGGCTCTGCCCCCGTGCTGTTGCTCTGGGCACCCAGCTTGCCCCAGGTCTTGGGGTTCAGGCTGGCCAAGAATGAGGATTTTGGAGACTGTGTGGCAGTGGGACTCTTAGCTGGGGAGAGAAATACTGAAAAATTTGATTGGAGCCTTGAATTTAGGGGCAATAAAACCCCAACGGAGAAGCTGTGCCGTGCTAAACCGGCAGCGCCATGCAGAGCCGGGGAAGGTACCCTGATTGTCAACTTTGTCATCATCCCTGGGTGGAGAGTATTTGGGTCTCCGCGGTCCTCGCTTAGGCAGCCGCTTCCTCTTCAGCACGTCGCTCAGCCGCCTGGGACACAAGTGACACACTGTGAGGCCCGTCAGCTTCCTGAGGCCCATCAGTCTAGCTAGCGGCAGACTGTGCTCTCACCCCTGTGGACTCAGGTCCAGGGAATCGTCCATACTGTGCTGGAAGCTGGGCGAGCCCAGGTCGGGCATGGCGCTACTGGCTGTGGTACCAGTGCTGATGGTGGTGCAGAGGTTTGCAGAACCACTAGAACAGGCCTTGGGTGGACTGGTAAGGAACGTCTCAGATTCGGCCAGGTTTTTAACTTGGTGCATCACACCTGCACATATGAATGGATCTCAGAATAGCTATAAACTAATAGACTGGGTTAAAAGGATAACACTGAAGACAACCAATTACCGCTAGTCAAATTTCAAAATTTCACACTGTTTACTATATGGGACAACACCATCTCATAAAAAAAAATTCAAGATGAGGAGCTGAGGAACCAATTAATACTGAATATTAGAGGTTGTTACCTTCCCTTCTGAAGTAAACGCTGAACACATCTGGAAGTTTCTGCATCAGAATCTCTGCCATTTGCAGAGCTCCAACTACAATCTTAAGGTCCTGACTGGACAGCATGGATGCAATGTGGCTGCAGAGACACACACAGACGCACAGCACGATAAAGACCAAATTAGCAGAAAGCTACCACAAGGGTTTTAATCTTCTTTCTTAATTGACATCGACATGACTCCCTTACCTGGACACCGCGTGGTTTTTCAGCACGTCCTTCAGCAGCTCAGCATCGGCAAAGTAAATAATCCTAAGAATGGCTCGAAGGCACTTGTGTCTGACGGCGGGACCTGCCGAGGAGCTGTACACCTCGTAGAGCACCCCGAACAGCGTCTTGATGAAGCAGCGGGCCAGCTCAGGGTCCTCCCTCATCAGCACGGCCCGGGCGTCGTCCTTCCTGAGCTCCGTATGCCCACCTGCACCAGATGCGTACGCCGTCAGGCCCGCCGGCTCCGAGTCTCCCACACCACACGGCCGGACCCAGAGAGGGCCACTCACCAGAGCTGGGGTTGGCCAGGGGGTTGGGCTTCCTCTGAATGCCCCGTGCTGTGCCCGTGTCCTCATTGATCTGCTGCATGGAGTTAAAGTCGATGGTATAAACACGGCCCAGTGTAGACAGGCTGATCTCATCCTCACCATTCTGGTGTGCCGTCTATTAGGGTTGGGATAAACACACAGGCATGAATCCACAGAAGAGCCCCCAATGCAGGCAGACAAAGTGTTCCAATCCAAACCAGCAGAGATCCCTTCCACTGCTGGATAGGTATGGATGACTCTTCCTTTCACATTAAATCATCTACCGACTAACAGCTACGTAGATTAGGCCAAATCTTCCGCAGATTCGCCAGTTACAAAACGTGACCATCTTGAATACCAGAAGGCCACTATAGAACAAGGCAGTTAAAGAAGTACCAATGACACCACTTAACCAAATGTAAGCATAGTGGGCGCTGGATCACAATATAAGCAGATTTTGACCGTATATGCAGCTAGATATGACACTGAAGCCTGAAGTCAGGTTCGGTTCAAGTTTCCCATCAAGGGTAAAACAGCACAAATCTAATGGGACTAATGGGACCGAGTTTCCACTTCATACTCTTCATAAGCCTACATCTATTGTGCATATTACCATGCAGGTATTGGCATTCTGCTCAGACAGCACTTATGCCTGGAACAGCTAAAGGGGCTTCGAGCGTTTAGGGTAAGAAGGAGGTGCACCTCAATGATGCGGCTGTCGATGCGACTGTAGGGGTGCCACAGGCCTCGGTCATCCCTCCACTGCCAGACGGCGCCCTCAGTGGTTTGGGCGCTGCCCTTCTTCAGCATGGTGTCCACTGCGAAGATGCCCTCTCTGGGCAGGCAGGGCATCAGCTCGCTGGGGGCGGGGGGGGGTTACAGGCGGAGTTAACGCAGGCTCCTGGTGCAGTCCGCCAATCAAGAACCACCGAGGGGGGCCACGTACCATATAAGGGAGGTGAGCTCGTACAGCTCCTGTGGGCTCCGGGGAACCAGGTCAATCTGCTCCTGGCAGCTATTGTTTGCCGCCCCGCACAGGAGGAAGCGGAGGGTCTCTGCGATGTCTGCAGAGAAACTCGCCTTAAGGACATCTGCACACCACATTCTATATACTGTTACTTGCATGTATGTACATATTCAGGTTAGGCATCCTGAAGTGAAGCCGAGCAGGAAGCCCTCCCTGGGACGTGACCAAACAGCATGCGAATGGCGGGCTCCTGCCTTCAAACCCGCCATACGCCGGGTCGCATACTCACTCTGCCTCATAAGCTGCACGGCCAGACAGGGGCAGTTGGAACACATGAGCGAGAACATGCGGACCACCATGATGAACATCCCCGAGCTCAACACAGGCGGAGTCACCACCAGCAGCTGCTGGATATTGGTCAGCAGGTCACGGGATGCCACCTGCAGCAGGAGGTTCTACCAGGGGTGGGTCAGAGAGGTGAGAGGTCAGGGAGGGGTCACAAGCAGGGTGCCACAAATCAGCAGCCAGCTGAAGCAGACTTACCTCTTCATTTTGAAAATTGTCCACAAGCCTGGCGAAGCAGAGACAAGTGCTTTCCACAGACTTCTTATCCTAACGGCGACAAAAAAAAAAAAAAAAAAAAAAAAAAAAAAAAAAAAAAAAAAATCAGTACTGACATTTTAACGGCATACTTATTCCCTGAGCACGCGCCCCACACAGACGCACAGTGGAGCAGCACGGTACCTGGTGCGTAAGCCGCTGTGTAAGCAGGGGCAGCGAGTCGGACACAAAGTGAAACTCGTCAGGCGTGATGTTCTGGCAGCAGTTAGCAGCTATGGCGAGAGCATTCCTCTGGGCGTTGATGCTGAAGAACTCAAGGTACAGCAGGCAGTCGGCCAGCCCACCCTGAGGAGGGTCAGAAGGGTCAGACGCGAGGCCCGTGGGCCAATACTTCCCAAAGACCGGTGCGGGCGGGAGAGCGATGCGTACAGCCTGCAGGATGGCTTTACTGTGGCGCCGCGACAGCATCTCCAGCGCCGTCAGGGCCTGCTCCGCCACGTCGATGAACTGGATCACCTGCAGCTGCAGGAGGAATCGCAGCGGTCAGTCTCTCTGCGGGCTGGGCAGGTGGGCGCAGCGTGCGCGCGGAACAGGGGCCCGCACACGGACTAACCTTCTCGAGGAAGACCGGGATGGCGTCCACCACGACGGCCGAGGAGCGCGGCAGCGCCTCCATCATATAGGTGAGAGCCCGTGACGCGTGGTTCATCTAAAAGTGGGGGGGGGGGGAAAAGTGGTCTGGCACCTCTAACCCCCCTGGGATAACAGCACCTCTAGTACCATTAGTAGCCGTGCAAACTTACGATGTCAAAGTTATGCTCCATCTGCAGCAGGGTAATCTGCGGGACAGAGGGCAGTGTTAGGGCGAGTGGTACAGCTTATGCAGACGCTTCCCGAGAGGTCGGGGACACACTCACCAACGCGGGCACCACGCTCTTCACCGGGAAGCCCCCCAGCGTCTCCTCGTTGCCCATCACCAGAAGCTGGCACATCTCAATGGCTGCTTGCAGCTGCTGGGACTCATCCCCCGTGGCCTGCAGGCCCTGGAGCAGCTGCTGAGCCTTGGAGCCTGGAAGGGAGGCCATGAGCAACCACACACACACAGGGGTGGGCACGTGCGTACATAAATAAGGGGCACTTACTGGCTCCACTGCCTATCGTCCTGTGGAACAGCTGAGACACGCGGGGCCCCAGGGGCCCAAACAGGTGTGGCGGAAGACCCCTGGCCTCCAGGAGAGCTGGCAAATAAACGGACAGATAGTAAAAACCACCACTTGACGGTACAGAAAAGCCTGACCCCTCCCCAAAAGTGCATCCGTCCAATCAGAAGAGGCTCACCCTGCAGGCGGCCCATTTCGGAGTCGTCCGATTCACTCTCCCCTGATGTGGTCATGCCCACTGCCCCCGCCACCGAGCTGGAGGCTGCAGGAAGATTCAGTACCGTCAGGGAGACCATTAGCGTGGCCATCCCGCCCGCTGTTTAGCCGGCGAAGAGAGGCGGCCTTACCCGAGGCTCCTTGCGGGGCCTCGTCGGTGCGTGCGCTGGAAGGGTTGGCCCCATCTTGGTTATTGTCGGCGTCGGCCATCTTCTCCTGGCGGCGCGCGTCGCCCGCCCCGCGCTTGCCCAGGCCTGAGCCTCGCCGACTGCGGAGAGAGCAAAGGCGGGGGCCACAGTCAGCCCGCGTACGCCCCACCGGCCCCACACCGCCACCAGGCACGCCCCCCCCACCTGGTACTGGCACAGGAGCCCGTGGTCTTCTGCCGTGCGCTCCGCCGGAAGCTGGGGAGCTCCGCCGGGGGGGATTCGCTGCGCTTCTTGGTGGACTTCCTTAAACCTGCAGATCCGAAAGGCCGACCTGTCACATGGGCATTTGGCTGGGCTTCGAGGCAAACCAGAGTGCCGGGCATGACCCTGCAGGTCTGTCTCCGCCAAACCAGTGTCAGACAAAACCCACATGCAAAATGCACGCAAACACACACACACACACACACCTCACTGAGGTGTCCAGCAGGCAGCCCAGCACCACACCATCCTCTTAAATCTGACCCAATAGCTGTGATGGCAGCCTATCCCACTGACCCACAACAGACCCACAGAAACACGAACTCCCAGAACCACCGCTCCCCCAATTCAAATATGGGTGGGGCTTCCCTCTCCTGCGTTACAGGGCAGCAGCTGAAGCTGCCGATTTTAGCCGAGGGAAAGCGCCTGGGAGCAAGGAGAGATTAAGTGGAATGGGAGCCGTCCTTGATCCCTCAAAATGGCGTCCCCCCACCCCCCACCATACAGAACCCCTCTGCACCCCAGAACCAACAGTGCATCCCAAGGATGTGAGGCACTGGACATATAGGGCAAGGGGGACAGCTCACTAGCTAGCTTGGCCTGCAGCCCTGAGGGGCCGGGCTTCGACGTCTCTGGCTTGGAGGACCCGGACAGAGACAGCTTGGGCTTCGGCAGGTTGACTTTGGGGCTGAAGCGGGCAGCCCACTCAAACTTGGAGGTACCGGGGGGCTTGGGTGGCTCTTTGTCCCGGCTGCTGCGCCGAGGACTGGGGCTAGAGGCGGAGCGGGAACGCCGGGCTTTGCTCTGGTCCTTTCCCTGCTTAAGCCGCGCACCCTGGGCTGCAGTGCCGGGGGGTCCGGTGGAGGAGGAGGATGAGGAAGAGGAGGCAGAAGAGGAGGTGTCCGTTACAGTGCTGCACCCAGCTCTGGCTGAGGCGGCCGGTTTAGAAGCCAGCTTGGTGGGTTTTGCGGACTTGGCCTCGGTACCAGCGGGGAGAGAACCCGAGGAAGCGTCCGCCCTTTTCCGTTTCTGGGTCGGGGACGCCCCGGCCGCTCCACTCTTCCTGTTCAGGGCCCGGCTGCCTGAGACGGGCTGCTCTAGCACCAGGCGCCTCTTCTTAGGTTTAGCCGATGTCCGTCTGGCCTCGGGGCAGGCGACTGGGGCCACAAGCGCTTTGGGCTTTTTAGCGGGGCTGGCTGAGTTAGAGCTGTTCTGCTCCTGGGCTGATCTGCGCTTCACTCCACGGGTGCCCTCCCTCTTAGCCTGGCTGGCCCTCTCTGCTTCTGATGTCCCTGCACCAACTGAGTCGTCCTGCAGTACGAACGAAGCCACTGACAGCGGAAGGCCGCTTCTGGGGACACACAGAAAGGGGACATTTCAGCACGGCCATACCCAGCTCTCCCCCGGCATTCATCTTCAGTTTCAAAACCAGGCTAACATAACAGTGACAGATAGCGGGCAAATACAGACACACTGCAGATATTGACCATCTAGAAAGCCAATTTAGTCGTAGCAAAGCCACACTACACAAAGGATGCAGTGGAGAAAGGAGGGGTACCTTCTTGAGCGGTGCCCTGTGGGTTGGGCTTTTGAAGCCTTAGAAATAGGTCTTCTACTTTCAGGAGGGGAATTTGCTTTACGTTTTACCTGCTCTGACTGCAACCTGTAAGGTTGAAAATTAAAGAGCCAGTGACAGGGGGTTCGGGGATATACCTACATCCACCTGCCCACCCCACCACCCCCTTCTCCCTCCCGCTCTCTCTCCTCTCTCTCTCTCTCTCTCTCACACACACACACACTCAGCCCTTCCAAACCTCTGTGAGGATGTGTTTCACAACCACCAGCATCCAAAATGTTTTGCTTATTGTCAGGCTTTGTGTTTGAGCACCAACACCATGGCAGTAGCAGCAGGAGACAAGCTTAAGCTGCCTGGTAGATTGAATGATTGTCAGTGATGTGTAGGAGATTAGGGCATGCAGGTAGTACACATACCACCAAAAGCTCAGGAACACACACACATATACATGCACATACCTTCCTGCGACTGAGTCGTCGTGTGGCTGGGCCGCAACACTGTTCCTCTGTGAACGTCGCAGTGACCCCCCTGGATTGGAATTAGGCCGGTTGGACATTGGCACCTCTCTCCTGAAGGGACATACCCTTTCTAGACACTACCATTCACTAGAGGGGAAACAAAAAAAATGGACAGAGAAATGCAGGTAAGACCATGAGCAGAATTATGGGGGTGTCATTCACAATCCACCTCTCAACAAAGTCCCGTGTGCAGTAAAGCAAAGTGATGCGAGAGAAATGTCTTTATCTAGGCCCAGGATTACCAAGGTTGGTCTGTGCATGGAACGGCAGAAAATTAGATAATGGGCTCAGGTGCACACACCCCCCCACCATCATCACCACAAACTGCTTAGCAGTGAATGTTTCAATGACTGATCATGCTTGGTGTCGACTATAATGATATTACAGAAGCCCAGATTCAGTTACAGCATTTCTTGAAGCTGTTGGTATCCAAACCAAATACTTCAAGTAATCCAGTTTATTGCCCATTATAAGACTACAGACTATCACTTTTAGCATATTTGAAGGCAAACAAATCAAAATGAAAACAAAAAATAAATTTGAACTTTGTGCACTTAAAAATTATTATAAATAGGACTAATAGTAGCACTATTAGGAGCACTATCTGACACTGATTGTGCTCGTCTGATTCTTGTTTACTGTGCTTCTGATAACGAAGGAATATGCAGAGTTGTAAGTCACATTGCTTAAAAACAGATGCTGGACATATATAATAGAGAGATGAGACAAGTGAGATCAACTAAGACTAACTTGGGAACCACAGGCCCAGCAACATGACAGCAATGGAATTTGGGCAGCCTGGAGACCCGAATGAGTCCCCATTTAGGCCCCCTGCCTCTGTGAGCACATAACCATAAACTACAGAGCTAGTCGGAAGCATTTCAGATAAATATGCAGGCAAGCCGTAATTCACTCAAGACTCAAACACATATACAATTTCACCAAAACAAAGCCACAACTAAATGACGTATACAGCAAACCTCTCAGATAAACCAGAGCCAAATGGAATTAACCCTATGGCACAGGAGTTCAACAGTACCCCTAATTTTCCATAAGGCCTTAGGAGCGAACAACCTGCATCACATCAATTTTTATGTAGTACTTCTACATAAAATCTAATGCTATAACAAACTTCAATGACAGGACAATCTGCCTCCTTATTAAGAGAATCAAATTCAGACAAAATGTCTACATTTTGTTCATGAGGAAAATCTGTAACCTGCTAAATCCCCCAGGGTCTACTGTGCAAACATTCAGGTCACCGCCAGCAGTGCCTCCAGTATGTGGTATATTGACACAGCCTATCAACATGGAGTCCTAGGCACCCTATCCCTACCACTATGCCTTATGAAGCATTTTTGCTCAAAAAGGAGAACCAGCCATTTTCCTATGCCATGAACTTGTATCATGACATTAACTTACCTAAAATCAGTGGTGCGCCTGTTCAGGCTTCTAAACATGCGGTCTGTGTAGCTGCAGACCTCTACCATCACCTCTCTACCAAAATGCCCACTCAATCCACCTTCTTTCATCCATCCTTCGCTCACTGATCTTCAAAGCCTCACTTACACCATTTCAAAATACTTCCTTTGTAACTCAGCCTTTCATAAGACTATACTTTTAATTTAGCTAACTCCCAAAGGCTGCAGTCCTTAAAAATTAGGAAACTGATCCGTTTGCACATTTTGAAGTCAGCCATTTATCCTCACAAGGTACATCTATTAAAAGAATTAGAAATTGAATACAGTTTACAGTTTTTACATGTTGATAAAAGCTTTCCTAATTTGTTCAATGATTCCATGCTCATGAGTGGTCACTGACAAGATTAAGTCTCAAAAGGCCTTTAGAAAACAAACGGCACTGAAACTGCAGTGTATCATGGAAAAAAGTGAATCGAAAAGAGTTGAAACTGTTGCCCTTTTTGTATGTTTTATGGAAACCAGGGGAAAAATAAAAGGTAGCACTTAAAAACAAAATGTTTAAAGCTACCAGTGGAGCAGTTCTCTCAACTGCTAAAACGGCTCCTAGACGTATGCAGTGAAATGCAAGCAAAGGCTGTTACCTGTAATTTAATCAATCAACCTGGGATCTCAGGAGACAGATGGCAGTGTTATGCACTTGATAGCATGGCTGATTGTTACAGCCCACCTCACTGGGGCAAGACGGAGCATGGCCTTAGAGGTGTGACAAGATGGGTACACCTAAGAGACTGTGGCTGGGGCTCCTCTGGGTGGGCGAGGGGGGGGGGGCTACAACCACTCCCATATCCACTCCACTGTGCTCAACTCCACCTGAGGAAGAGGAAAGGGCCAATCCCAGCCTATAGCCCTGGGGTCCAGCATGAGTTATGCTGTAAAGTATCCCTTGGGAAAATATTACAGTAGTCAAACACCTATTAAAATATATGAAATCTGTCCCCTTACCACAGCCTATAAATTTTCAAACTGCATAAATGGCCTGTGTTTTGCAGTTCTTTGAAATAGAACAAAAGAAACACTGAAACGAAGTGATACATTGACTAGGCACATTGTTTTAATGCGGGTTCAATTAAGGATGTGTGCAGGTAACTCCATGTATACTGTTACTGCAGACGTGACCACATCCAGCATTGGCTTCAGACAACCACAGTCCAAACTGGATAGGCCATTACAGAAAATGGACGGGAAAAAAATGTGTGTCAATAGCTGTTACTCAGAATATCTACTTCATTTTAAAAGGGTGGTTTTAAGCCAGAGAAAACTTCGCACGATTTACCCACCAAAGCAAATAATTTAAGGTACGATGTGCAATCAATGCACAGTAAGACTACAAATGCGGAATCAGGCCCTTCACCCCATGACCAAGGAAGGCTACGTTAATTTAACAGCCTCGGTGTAACGATTTCGAAGTCGAATACCTGTCAAGTTACGTATGTCGGTAAAAATACCTGAAAGGCGGCTTGCTGCTCGCCCCAGCAGACAAGCCTGGCTAACTCGGCCAGCTAGCGACGGAAATGCCGAATAAATGTCTCGCTAGGTAGACCTGGCCACCCTCATCAGATTAAATGCTATAAAAAAAATTGCGATCGTTTTACTTAAGCGCCGGTTAACAGGCCGAAATACTAGGCAAGCCACTAGTTATTTTCAAAAGGTTAAAAAATACGACATAAGGCCGTTTAGGCCCCAAAAATCACTGGATCCCCGTCTTTGTTTATTTTGATTAAACATTTATGAAACCAGTATGTTATACAGCGCCCGATGACATATTTCTTGGTTTACTAACACTCCCTTACTTATTGTGTGCCAATGTCTGCTTTACAATGTGTGCATAACGTACAAAACATTTATTTATTACTTTTTGGCCGAGGCCCGCGATACGACGTAGCTAATTGCAGCCTCGGGCTCCGTTTGACACGCAGCCGACAGCAGAGCGGTTAATCCGGGTTCGGCGTTATGTCCATCTGGACCCAAGAGCGGAGCTTAGCTTAAACGTCAAACATCGACGCTTCAGGTTTCAGACGACGTGAGCGTCTAATCGAAAAGGGAAACGCGGATATTTTAGATAATTTCGTAGCTGCGCGTTGGATCGGGGGTATTGAGAGCGGTCACTGAGTGCCATTATGTTTAAACAGCAGACAGATCGTGTCGGTAAGGTTAAAGCCTAAATCCGCAGGCTCGCCCGGCCGGCGGGCCACCTACCGACAGACAGGCCTACTCCCCCCGCCCGGCTGCTGGCTCGTCGTGAGGACTGTGTCCGTCACCGTGCGGTCAACCCGGGGTTAGTTAACGGAGCCTCGGACAAGTAACCGGCAGTTAACTTACCAGCGTTAGTGAGCGACGCGCCGCGGCTGTCTGTCGGTGTGCTTTCACTCGGGCCCGGGGCTAAGTGCGCAAACGTGGGCCCCTTCAGTTACACCGGATCGCGCCGCGGATTTTATTTAATTTCCACGGCCCAACCCGGACCTTAAACGGCCATACAAAAAAAAAAATCCCTGGTGAGAAGTGAGCGGCTATCCGGCCCCCCGGCTAACCGCGGCGGCTTTAGTAGCTAACAGAGGCTTCGCTGGCCCCGCCGTACGGCGTGTTGGTAAACATCCAACTAGCCTCTCTCCGTCACCAGCGATAACGTCGGCCGTCGGGAGTGCGACTCTCCTCTGCGGAGCGAAATGGCCTCTGGACCTTCCTCACTGCAGCACGAAAAGCGACGAAGCAGGAACCCCACTTTCCCACCAGCAAGCCGCACGCACTCCGGCCACCCCGTACCCGAGGGAGGCGACGCGCCGGTGGCCGTTTGCTGCGTTTTATTACCTATTTGTTGCAGTGCTGTAGTTGCTGTTAGACAGAGCAGCTCCACTCTCTCAGCTCTTACCTTCACATCAGCTGAGGACCTGCCACCGCCGTGCGCCTCCGCCGGAACGGCCCTGCTCCTCCGCTCAGAACTACTTTGCCCACCGTCGGCATCGAGTGCGAGCTGCTGTCTAATTTTAAGCACTTTAAAACTAACCCCCTCACTTGGAAAACGACCCCAAATGACACATCACCCTTTGTTTTACTCTACGTCCTCATCTGAGTGACGTACAATAAGCATTAATATTTCTGAGAAATATCCATCCGCTGGGTCATGACCCTTTAATTTTAACAACTGTTTACACGATTATTTTATTGTTGAACTTTCCGTGCTAACATTTCCCCATATAACATACCGTTAAATCATATTTTATTGACCGCACTGTCACCGTTTTTGCGTTCTGCAGAACAGGACGAAAACGTTTACCTGTTCGCCGGTAGAAGAGGAGCCCGTTGTCCTGTCCGTTGTCCTGGTAACGCCTTAGCGTCCAAACATGGCGTCTTTGCAAAGAGAGACGGTATCTGAAATCAGTGTCCAAGGCCCTTCTTCTTCCGAAGATTTTGTCTAGCTTCTTGTTACATAAACCGATGTAAGTACACCACACATTTTCCTTGATAGTAGTATATTCTATTTTCAGATTGAGAAGGTTCTGTGGAGGTTAGCAAAACATTATGAAATTGCCGATCTGTTGCTCATGTAAGAAATGCCAGCTTTAAATTTGCAAATAAAGGTGTTTTTTCTTCTCCTGTGTATTTTATAAGCGTGTCTAAGGCTGTATGCATTGCATGTGTAGGTGTCTTTGTTTGTATAATCTGTATTTATGCATAAAGTGGCAATTTTGCCTTGTCCATTTTTACAATCCTAGGTAGTTCACTCTCTAGAACCACCTCAAGGACTGACAAATTGTGTGTCCAGAGATGCCATCCTGTACTCCACTATTGTACTGATCTGTGCCTTTGCCAAACCTGGGGTGCATTTCCCAAAAGCATAGTTGCTAACTATGTTAGCAACTTTCATAGTTAGAACCATGCAACTGAATGAGTCCAGCTACGTTAGTTGCTAACAGGAGCTTTTGGGAAATGCACCCCTGTATAGATACCCTCAGGAACAAATAATGTTTTTTAAATTGAATTGAATTAAACCACTTTGAATTGCCTTGTGTCTGAATTGGGCCATATAAATAAGCTTGCCTTGCCTTTCCGTGTTGCTTTAGCACTTCTGTCTTCCCTGTTAGCTAAAATGAGTCTGGCTATCCTCTTCTGATCTCTCTTACTAACAAAGTGTTTTGGGCAACAGAAATTCCACTTACCCCAATAGGGACATGGATACCCTGGCAGATTTGGGTGGCACAGCACCTTACAGGGGCCCTTGAATACATAAGGTTATAGGTAACATTGGGCTGTGGTCCCAAGGTAGTATTTTGTCTGCAGAGCCAGAATTTTGAGCCCTACTGCTCAGCCACACAGAACCTATCTGCATGTTTCATGCATTCAGTCATGATTCCCTAGCCAGAACATTGTGACCACCCCCACATAAAGTGAATAATATAAAATTGTAAAAACGGTGTGTGTCAAGGTCTGAGGTATATTAGACGGTAAGATGGCACATGTTAAGGTCACACTTATAACATCCATAATATGGAGGTGGAGGAAAATCTCTTCATGCATTTGAGGACACACAGGCTGCAGAAATAAGGGAAAACTACCAAGTATTTTATACTATCCCTTTATTAATAATAATAAGTTTCATTTACTGTATATAGCACCTTTCACAATGCCAAGGTTGCTTTACACAAAAAAGTTCTGCTCATATATTATTTTCCATTTCAGTTAGAGAGGTTCCAGTGATGCAATACAATGTGGTGAAACACACGGCTATATATAGGCCAGGTGTGCATTATGGTTGGAGCCAATATCATGGAAGATGCCCAGCGTCTGTGCTAAGGGCAATTTGACTCTCTGGAGCGCCTGCCTGATACCTGACTGCTCCATATAGCCACCTTCCCTGGATAAGAGGACATCTTGCAGCTGTGGGCACCTCAGACAGGTCAGTGCTTTGGAAAACTCTCACACTCAGTAAAGCGTAGCCTCTGCAAGCGGACTGAGATTTGGGGGGAAAGTGCACTTCCTCTAATAAAAATATATACTAAAAGTGAATGCCATTTAGTATATTGAAACAAAATATAAGCTATGCTGACGACAATTTAACTCAGGATGTAAAAGTTACTACTTATTTCATTAATTAAATTTTTATTGTATGGCCATGGCCTGCTTTATAGAAATAGAAATGGCACATACAGTGCATGTCCAGAAGAGGGCACACTTGTAAATAATATATCTTTGACCAATATAAATACTCAACCTCTTTTCAAGATGAAGATACCTTTATTATCCCTGTACAAATACAATGAGATATTATTTTGAGCAAGCTTGTAGATGCCTGGTTAATGATAAATTATAAAAAGTAACACAGATCAAATGAAGGGTTAGAGAGATATGTTGTGGTTTTTCTCTTAGAGCCAAATAGGAGTTAGGAGTCACTTGTGTAGAATTGAATCCACAAAAGGGTACATCCAAGACTGGACACTCTGCAGAAGTGTGCCCGTTGTTAGTTTGCACAATTTCTTATCAAGATATTCGTGACAGGGGGTGTCCCAAGCATCATCTTTCCTGGGCCATTTGTCTTCATTATGGTTTCTTCTTGCGGGGTTCAAGTATTTCACGCCCCTATGTGTCTCCATCGGTATGTCCTATTTTTTGGAGTCCGATTACTTCCCCACCTCTTTATGATAGAGCTGCCAAACATTTCTGTTGTTGGTTAATCCTTCTCTAAAACATAAGTGAACATAACATAACTTTATGTAGTTCTGGCAAGACACCCAGCAATGTTCAAGGACACTACGGTGGGAAAGCAAAACTGAAAACAATAGCAAGTCTTGGCGGTCTCAGCTGGTCACGTGATGCTTAGCCACAGAGGTGGATATATTCTCAGCCTTCAACATATTGATAAGCTGTAGCACTGTCTAAGGAGCAGTTTCATGCAACCAAGGCTAACAGAAAGGTGCAGATACAAACATATTTCAATTACAAGGTGCAGCAGTAATTGGTCTGCTTTCTCTAAAGGTTACAAGGTCACACTTTTTATGGGTTACATTAGCTTCTTCTGCTTACATCTTCTTACTAGTGTTCTACAAGTGTTGCACACAGTTCAGCGTGCATAAGTGTTTGGTGTAACTGAGTCTGCTCTGGGGTAAAATCTGTTCTTCAACCCGATTGTGTGGGTATACTGAGCCCTGTAACTATTTCTACAATATTATCATATTAATATTACTATAATTAACCTCAAAACAAAAGCTATATTGCATATTGTACAATTTTCTGATGTTAGATACATTTCTCCAGGATTTTTGAGTAATATTCTGTTCATTGATATATAAGGTGTAAAGACAGCTGTAGTGACCATCGCACATCTTCACTATTGCACGTGTTTTTGGTTGGAAGCAGATGGCCAGAGATAACAATGAAACCTTCAGGAGGCCTCCGCAAACTTGGACATTTGAACGATGCTCTTTGCTAATAAGCAGTCGGTGTGGAAGGAGGGCAGTTATGGATGCAGAAGTAGCCATTTATAGACAGGGTTGGACCAGGATGGGACATTACAGCCATTAATAAAAGATCTGCAGATGCATAAGAGCCATTTTTAGATCTTAATGTCTCACCGGTCAAACATTCATGTGAGATCCATCCTTACATCGTTCATAGTCTGTCTTAGAATAATAATAATAATAATCCAAGCCAGGTGAGTTTAAGCTCTTCTTCCCATTACTCTTGGCCACGGGAGCACAGGCACGTCAAGCGTCGGAGCTGTCTGCACCCTGGCGTGAGGGAATCCTCCCTTCCTTAACACTAGCTGTTTGCGTTATCGGTGACCTTGCTCTTGCTCCTTTCCTGTCTCATCTCTGGGCTATTTACTCCCCAGGGGCTCTCTCCCCTGCTTTCCTTTCTCTAATAGGTTTAGTGCTGCCTCTATTACTTTTCGATTGATTCCGGATCCCCTTATAGTCAGAGCATGAGCAACTTCAAGACGGAGAGTGTCTTTTCCCGAGATCTGACAAATGACTTAATCCAAGCTCTACTAAATCCATTTTCCCTCTTATTGGGAATTCTCTCTCTATGGACCAAGTATACTTGCATACTGGCTTAGTATCTGCATAGACAGCCCTCTGTCCTCCCTGATTTTGTCCTTGGCTTATTAAAGAAACAAACTAGTCCCGGCTGAGTTCAGATGGCACTCCCTTTGATCCCATTCTGTAATTTCACATGTTTCAAAGTCTAGTGTCCCAAGGTCCCTCAGCTGACCACAGGGCAAACCTGCCACCCACTCTCATTACGCTGCTAAACATATAATATTTGTAGCATCTGCCACTTTAAATGGATGAGATTTTCCTCCCCACAAGCCTCAGACGAAATGCTAGGTCACAGTGAGTCCCAGTGACCTGATGCTAGTTTTTCATAGGACACACACTCACACAAAATTTCTAATTAAAAGTTCAACTTATACACACATTAGCAATAATCTGCGGTTTAATGTTTTTTTTAAACTACATTAGCGCCAGCATCATGTGGGGTGGCATTCTGGGGTCACGCCCCCCCACAGGGGCCATTGTGAGTTTATTCATGATTTTTCCTGTATGTATTCTCACAGCATTCGGTTTGAAGCTCCAGTTTTGCATTTCCTGAACAAAATCCCATGATGTTTAGAATTATTTGAGTTAATTAAATTTTTGTTGGATCTGATGAATTTTTTTGCACACGGGAGCTTTACAGTATACAATTTATTGTATCAGTAGAAGCAAAGGGTCTGTAAACAAAATACTATCAACATCAGTATCTACACTTAAAAGATTTTTTGTTAAATTAGAGCTCTAGGGAGTGTGAACTCTGATTAGATCAACACTCCACACATGATTTGAAATAACTATGTCAGGAGTAAATAAAACATACTAACATTTAACTTTCTTTCCTAGTAGAAGTACAGTTATGTCTGAATGGTCGCCCTCTGCTGGAAGTGAAAGGCACTGCATTTTTGCTCCATTTTGGAGGCCGTCAACACACGCAGCTTTGTGTTTCTTTTTTATTGAACCCTTTTCCAGAGGAGATTAACTCCAGGTTAATTTTAAAGAACCCCCAGAAACAGTATTTGTCATGAGGTCATTTGAATTAGTTTCCTTGAACACGTTTTCTACACTGTAGATTATTTGGGAGGTTTAACTGACAGTTTAAATGATTGACCTATCCCGGCAGTCCCTCATGGGGCATATACATGCACATACCTCAGAATTTAGGATCTGTTTATTTTTAGATATTGTGTTGAATTTTTGCAATGAATTCTATAATGTTGACACTATATAGCATCATATTCATATATACTCACTGGCCATTTTATCAGGTACACTATGTGTACACCACTAGTACTGGGTTGGACCCCTAAAGCCTTCAGAAGTGCTTTAATTCTTCATGACATAGATTCAACCAGGAGCCTGAAAAATTCCTTAGAGACTTTTTGGTTGATGTTGACATGATATCATCACACAGTTGCTGCAGATTTGTCAGCTGCACCTTCATGATGTAAATCTCCAATTCCACCACATCTCATAGGTGCTCTATTAGATGAGGAAGATATGGTGACTGTGGAGATTATTTGAGTACAGGGAACTCATTGCAATTGTTCAAGAAACCAATCTGAGATCATTTGACTTTTATGACAGCGAATTTCTAATGCCAGAGATTATTGCCAAATTATCCAACAGTGCCTCATGAATAAGGAGGATGCCATAAAGTGACCTTCAAAAAGAATAGGAAACATTAAATGGTGTGAAGTGCACTGCTAGGACAATTCATAACAGGCTCCTAGAAACAGGACTGAAGACCCATAAAGCAAGGAAGAAACCCATCATTAATGAGAAGCAAGGAAGAGCCATGCTGGAGTTTGCAAAAAACACAATGTATATTTTATACAGAAGCATACCCATAAATTGAGAAATTATTGAAACAAAACATTTTGCTGTGGTTCCTTTTTTTTCCAGAGCTCTTTATTGGTTGATTAGATATTTGTTTCAATGAGCAGTTGAATAGCTGTACCTAATAAAGTGGCCAGTTAGAGTATAATAATATAACATTTGAAATAAAATCTATTGGCGGCAAATTTAGCAGTTTCACGGCAGTGTTCTGTCTGTCTGTAATTCTACTTCCTTAATTTCACTGTGTAATCAACGCTTAAATGTCATTCGTCCTGAAAAGGCACTCAGTCCCGTCAAGAGCCTAATAACACGGGTTACACTCTTCTTCCCCTATATTCAAATGGACAAAGGTCATGGGACCTAGCTGGACTGACAGAGGTCAGACCTGAAAAGCAGGTTGGGCAGGAAGGGAAACAGTAGGTCATAGTAGGTGGTAGATAGTGTGTGGGTGTGGGGACTATATATACAGCTTGGGCAAAATTAAGAGATCACGGCACAATAAAAAAAAAATCTGCATTTTTAAGTCCTGGTTTAATCCTGGCTGGCTTGGCAGAAGGCTACACTGAGCGGCAGGTTGTTTCCAGGTTCAACATTTCTAAAACGTAGCCTACACAAGAACAATGTGAAGCAGGACACATTGGGGATGACCAGAAACCAGCAAGGTAATGGGCGGAAGTGACTTTCTAATGCCAGAGATCACTGTCAACTTATCCAGCAGGGCCTCGTGAATCGGAGGATGACATCAATGGACCTTCAAAAGGAATGGGAAACATTAAGTGGTGGGACATGCACAGCTAGGACAGTAAGTATCAGGCTCCTAGAAGCAGGACTGAAGTTCCATAAAGCAAGGAAGAGGCCCTTAATTAAAGGGAAACAGAGAAGAACCAGGATGCAGTTTGCAAAAAAAAAACATACATGTTGCACAGATGCACAACCATTAATTGAGAAATGAGTGAAACAAAAAATTGTGCTGTGGTCTCTTAATTTTTTCCCGGGCTGTATATTATATTGTGGGAACCAAATTTAAATTTGATTAAAAACCCTTTATTTTGACGTTATAAGGACTACTTTTTCGGTCCCCACAAGGGGAAACTCATTTTTACCAAAATCTGTGACTGCAATAAAAAAATAAAACTGTTAAAAGTCTTGTATTTTGTTTAGTTACTTATGGTTAAGTTTAGGGCAGGGTAGGGGCTAAGGGTGCCACTGTTGTTTATTAGGTTTATTGTTATTTATTGTGACAATTTGTGATGTGCAGTTGTGCATGCAGTAATACCTAATATCAGTTGCTATGGTGACTGCTAAGTCATGGACTTGTGCTTTATGCTTATGGCTGCTGAGTAACGTTTGCTGAATCGTTTATGCGTCTGAGGCTGCAGTAACATCTGCTGAGTCGTTTGTGCATTACAGGCTGCAGAGTAACACTTCCTGAGTCGTAGCTCCATTTCAAGCTGCAGAGTAAGGCTTGCTGAGTCAGATTTCCGTTTGAGGCTGTAGAGTACCATTATTACTCGTTTCTGCATTTGTGACTGTTTACTGTGTCCTCTGTGTGTTTGAGGCTGCAGAGTAACGTTTGCTGAGTCGTTTATGTGTCTCAGTTTGCAGAGCAACATTTGCTGAATCGTTTATGTGTCTCAGTTTGCAGTGCAACATTTGCTGAGTCGTTTGTGTCTCAGTTTGCAGAGTAACGATTGCCGAGTCATTTATGTGTCTCAGTTTGCAGAGCAACATTTGCTGAGTCGTTTATGTGTCTCAATTTGCAGAGCAACATTTGCTGAGTCATTTGTGTCTGAGTTTGCAGGGTAACGTTTGCCGAGTCGTTTATGTGTCTGAGGCTGCATCAAGTCATTTTTGCTTTTTTTTGTTCTGAGGTGCTGCCGCTGCTGTATGCTGACGTGTGACCTTCTCTCCACACGGTGCTGATGTGATGGAGAAGCGAATCACTCACTTTGCGTGCAGCAGTGCATCATAAAGCTCTCACTTCCGGCTCAGCTGCAGGCAGCCTGAACACTGCGTGCAGCTATTTTTACCTGTCCTCTGGCACAGCCCTCGCACTGGAGCAGCAAGCTGACAGTACACGGGCAGCGAGCGGGCGGCGAGCGGATAGCGAGCAGGGAACAGGGCACCGGCTAGCTTTAGGACTGGTGAGAGAGTGTAGGGAGGCTGAGACAAGAATGCCAGAGAAAGAGAGAGAGAGAGAGAAGGAGAGAGAGAGAGAGAGAGAGAGAGAAGGTCTGCATCTAACAGCACCACTGAGCAACAGCAAGTCTTGTCAAAAAAGCCCTCCACTTCTACTTGCAGTTTACAAACTGTTTATTTTTTAAGATAGAGAACATAAAGTGTAGCGGAGGGACCCAGCATGATCTCTTTCTTAATTTTTGCTGTACGACGTCGCTTTCACTGATTTTATTTTTTTGCAGGTATGTTTTGCATGTTTTTTTCACCATGAACTGTTTTCAAGACAAAAGTGTCAATGACAGCTACAGATGATGTGTATGGATTTATCCATGTGCTCCTCACTTAGCAATCGATTAATGATGTCTGATTGTGTGTGATTATATCATACTGTGCCGTTCGTTACACTTTGCTATGGAAGAGAAAGGGGAATTTCAGTTTCCCTTTGGGTTATTGCTATTTCAAGGCACGATATAGGGTGTGGCCAATAACATCTGATGATGAAAAAATTGAAATTTCTGTTAAACACAGGACAATGCGCGCAAATGAAAACGAGACGCATAGTTTTCGAACCAACCAGCATATTCCAGATGTATGCCTATTGTGGGTAGAATATTATGCTCAGAAAAAGAGACAGAGCAGAAAGACGAATGTGGATGGAGCCGAGCACAGTTGGCGTGAGCGGCAACCTGGAGCTGCGGTCGCACTGTCTCGCTTTCGCGCGGCACGCAGACACACACGCGCGGATGCAGACAAAGGCGTCCTTCCACTGCAGGCAGGTGGACCTCTCACTCCCGCTCACCTCTGGCTGGGGGAGCTGGCTTTCCCCCGGCAGCAAATGGGAGCAGATCCCCGGACAGCCGAAGCCGTTACCTTCGATTCAGCCGCATCCCAATAAGTGCTGCGCCACAGCGTGTTGCCTAGGCAACGCAGGCCTGTCGCGAGCAGGCTGGGCTAGCGGGTTTATCGCCAATCAGCTGGGTGCTGGTACTGACTCAACATAACGCTGATTAATAATAATAATAATAAAAAAGAAGAAACTGGTTTCAAAATGAGCACCATTATAAAGCATATATGAGTTTGAGCGTCATTCGACTGCACAGCGTTTTGTCTGTATTGTTAGGTGTCTACAGTGAGTCTACAGTGGCAGCGTCGTCCATATTAGGCTGGTCAGAGCCCACTGGGTGAGTGCTAAATTATAATTGTTGTTTATCTGTTTTTTCTGTATAATTCATCCAGAGCTTCTGAGCGTAATCTTATTTCAAGCACAGGAACATCTAAGTAAAAATGAGATGCGGTTTTGATTTGTCGGAGCGGAAAGTTAGCAGAAACGGGCAGGGATCCTCGAATATTATCAGGGAAAAAAGCCTTCTCCCTAGTGGCCATCTTACTGTCTCCCAGCTCTGTGAACATGTGGGTAAAATGGCTGCCATCAGGGGCGGAAATCCCATTTCAATTTTGGGGGGGACAATAAACAGTAAAATCTCAGAGAGTAATTTTTTGGGGGGAC
>JAODKL010000037.1:384033-407659 GCA_026780765.1 Petrocephalus schoutedeni
GATAGCATGTATGTGTTTACAATAACTTCTTTTGTGGGGGGGACAACTTTGTGTGAGGGGGGGACGCGTCCCCCCCGTCCCCCCCGGGATCTCCGCCTATGGCTGCCATGCTCTTGGCCGATGGGCGGCACGACGGCGCCCCGCGTGTTTATTGCGGCTGTTTAGGTTTACCGTTCGAGAGTGATTCTGCTACGAGCCGCACTCGCACGCACCTCAGGGTTAGGACCATTTCATTAACCATTTTTGATGCCTTTTTTCACTCGCCAATGTACAAGACATGATTTGCTTTACAATTACTTAATCAACAAAAACATACTAAAAAATATTATGTTTGTACATATAGATCGTGAATCAGGCAGGAACTCTGACCCAGTTGCATCTATTGCTATAAGCGACACTCACAGGAAGTGCTTTTTTTAAAGTTCTGCTTGTTTACTGTGATGCTGTGATGGGAAATGTACAAGCGAAGGCACGTCACAGTATGCAGATGTGCAAATATACGGGTAAGAATGTAAATTCACAGGATTACACAGACAGTCACCTTTACATAAACAAACTTGCACAGACAGAATGGGCCCTTTCGCGTATGTATGTATTCATGTACGGAGAGAATCACAGACAAGACAGAAGAAAAGTGTCTTTGGGGGGTATGTGTACGTATACTCATAGACAATATCACAGAAAGAAACGAGTTTTACTTGTGTGTGTGTGTGTGTGTGTGTGTGTGTATGTGTGTGTTTGTTAGTGTGTGGGTATACATAGATCACATTTGGGGTCCAAAGTGTGGTAAAGTCCAAAACTTCCTTACTTTTGGGGACATTATTTCAGGTCCCCATTTGGATTTTATAAAAATCTATGTCTGCAATCAAAAAAGTAAAAATCTCCAAAATCTTGTAATTTGGTTGGTTACTTATGGTTCAGGTTTGAGCTGGGTAGGGGTTAAGGGTGTCACAATTGGGATTAGGGTTTTCCCATAAGAATGGTCCCCATTTAAATAGTTATGTGTGAAGGTGTGTGTGTGTGTGTGCGTGTGTGTGCACATCTACGCACTTAGATTTAAAATTGTGGTTTAATGTCAATGTTCATCCACAAGAGGGGGACAAAATTTATCAGAATAAAAAATCTTTCAACAAAGAAGATCCATACATTAAAAAAAATACATTCAAATCAAAAACGAGGGACTTAAAGTGCTAAACACTGGAAAGACCCAATAATGTATAATTATAACTAATTTATTAGTAATTCTAACATTATATATGTACAGTGATTGGTAGATGAACTGAGCTTGTACTAACACAGCTTGTGCTGTCCTTCCTGCAGATGACAGTGGTGTCGCCCAGCACCAAGGGCCTGATGGACAGTGTCCACGCCCATGCGCTTCTCAGCTCGCTCAACGAGCAGCGCACCAGTGGCCTGTTCTGCGATGTAACCATCGTGGTCGAGGACATCAAATTCAAGGCTCACCGCAACGTACTGGCCGCTTCGAGCGGATACTTCCGGAACGCCTTCACCACTCCCGAGCCCGGCTGGACGGGTCAGGTGCTGGAGCTGTTGGATCTCAGGTCCGAGGTTTTTGCAAGCATCCTTAACTTCATCTACAGCTCCAAGGTGGCCTCTGCGGGTGTTGAGGATATCAGGCTGCTGGTGGCCGCTGGAAAGAGGCTTGGCATCCCCTTCCTAGAGAACATGGTGGAACAAGAGAGGCGAGGCCCCAATGTGCCCTCCTGCCAAACCCGCCAGCCAATCAAAACAGCCAGTCCAAGCAATACCCCAACGTCCATCAGTCTTCAACTGCTGAAGAATGAGCTGGCCCGGGCCGAAGATGTAGAAAGTGCCAGTGGGCCCCGCATCACCAACGCATTCTCCATAACAGAGACTGGAGCCCCCCTGGGCCTGCGGGGCGAGGGAAGGCGACCTGCCGAGCCGAACCTCCTCCTCACCCCAAACTCCACCCCCATACTTTGCGAGCCTGTGCACAATCTCTCCGAACACTCATATGCTGTGAGCCAGGGAGGTGATAAACAAGATGTGGTTCCCTCTCCGGCACTGCCCAAGCCACAAATATACCAGAACTCATGTCCACTAAAGAAACGGCACAGACCTGCCGCACTCTCACTTGGCACACCTGTGCCAGCCAGCAGTGACTGCCAGATTTCAACTGCTGCTATGGCTACCCCTTCAGCATCCACACTGTCATCCATATCCTCAGAATCCAACAACCAGGTAAGCAGCACAACAGAACTGCCTGTGAGCGAGCCTGCCTCAGCACAAGTGACGAGCCCTCCATGTCCGTCACCGCTGTCCTCCCGCTGTGATTCCTTCCCAGAGACGCTCAGCAGTAGAGCAACTCCCAGCAGGCACTCACAAATCCAGAAGAAGAGGTTTGTGAGGCATTTGTTTTGCAAGTTCTGTTGCAGAAAATTTATGCACTTGAAACGACTGCGTAACCATGAGCAGGTGTGCAGCAAATCCCGGATGCTGGAAACTGAGTGCGACCTCAGGGGCACAGAAGACCGAGATGAATCTTCTGCCGGCGAAGAGCTAAGCACACCGGAGAGAGAATTCTCACTGCAGCCAAATCTCTGTTCAAACGACCTCGCGACTCCCGAGGGACTGACTGAGGAGCCACAGGAGATGGATGGAAGAACGAGGAAAGGGAAAGACAAGAGAGTGTACACATGTGGAGTGTGTAAACGGGTTTATGTGACCCTGTCCAGCCTGAGGAGACATGAGAATGTGCACTCGTGGCACAGGGCGTACCCGTGCCACTACTGCGACAAGGTGTTCGCCCTGGCTGAGTACCGCACCAAGCACGAGGTCTGGCACACGGGGGAGCGCCGCTACCAATGCATCTTCTGTCTGGAGACCTTCATGACCTACTATATCCTGAAGAACCATCAGAAATCCTACCATGGGATCGACCCCCGGATGGTTGGCAACAGGAAATCAGCTAATGGCAGTTTAAAAGGCAGTGTTTATCCCATTAAGCTCTACAGGCTTCTGCCCATGAAGTTCCGAAAGAGGCGATACACGTATAGTCAAACCTTCCCCGAGGAATCCCCCAACAAGTCCTTCCCCCTAGGCTGCAGCTCACCCACAGTTGCTTTTGACGAGAACAGCACAAATGTCTGTTTGAGCGATCCTCTGTTCACCATGCCTGTAACATTCATGGCAACACCTAAAGTAATCGCATCTGTGACTCCCCAAATCACCTTCGATCAGCCTTGTGACTTGGATGTAGTTCGCCCCTTGTCTTCCGAAGGAGTACCTTCACAGAGACTAAGGCCTTCAGCGTCTTCCATGAAGGAGGTGTGCACCAGCGTCACTGATGATGACAACAGCGGCCCATCAGCCATCAGATATGGTTGCATATCTTCCCTTGCGTCAAATCCAGCTCATAAAGTCTCTTCAGTCATTAGGCAAGGCAATGATAACTCCGCAGCAGCACTGAAGACTTTCCACAATGACAGGCCCTTCCCCACTCAAAGCCACGATAGATCTTTTAACCTAGAGAACCGGCTAGAGGTCCTTACTGGTGCTTCCCGTCATGCTGAGACTACGGCTGATCATCTGCTTGTACCTGGGAGGGATCAGAGGAAAACTGAGACTTACATTGCCAAGCCTGCATGCCCAGGCCCATCAGAGGACAGCCAGGTCCTTCCTCTCTGCCAGATCACAGTAAAGATCGGTGATGAGGCCCTTGTCTGCCGGAGGATAAAGGGATCTAAGCTTTTTTCAAGGAAAAGAAGGAAAAGCCATTATCAAGCAGACAAGGAAGACCTGAAGAACAACACGGAAAAGCGTGGCCATTGCCCAGACCTACGTCTAAGAACCGAAGTCGCCTCACTTGCAGAAACCGAAGCATACGATGATGCCACTGACCATGACACTGCAGACCAACTTTGGCGTCCATACTATTCCTACAAACCTAAGAAAAAACCAAAGAAGTTGCGACGTAAGAGGAGACGGAGTCGTAGCAGGCAGCTAGGCAAACATGTGAAGGAGGACAGGAAGGTCCGAGAGCCCGAGACTCGGGGAGGCTGCGTGGATACGGGCTGCAGCCAGAATGACAAGATCTCATCAAACAAAGCAGAGAGCAGGAGCCCATCAAAGAACAGTGGCGACAAGACAACTCATACATGCGGTACCTGCAATGCTGTGTTTTTAACGTTGTCCTCACTGCAGTCGCATGTGATTTCTTGTCGTCCCTGTTTTTGCCGGGTCTGTGGAAAGCCCTGCACCTCCAGGGACAGTTTTGATGGCCCGGAAGAAGACAGGGACTGCGTCTGCAAATCCTGTGTAGAGGACGGCTCCTGCTTCGAGAACGCCGCCAGGGGCGTGAGCACAGAAAAGCGCTATCACTGCACCTTCTGCCCTCAGCGCTTCCTGTATCTCGCCACCAAGAGAAGCCATGAGAAAAAGCATATCGAAAAACACAGCAAGGGCTACAGCTGCTACTACTGCCCCAAAATCTGCAAAACGCCCATCGCACTGGGCATCCACCAGAAACGGCATTTAATTAAAGCTGAGGATGGGGTCGGTGATAGTAAGTTGCCACCAAGGACTATGTGCACTGTACCCGGAGCACAGCGAGCCCCGAAACAAGAGGCTTGGGAGCTAAACGTAGACTCATCTGTAGCCCTTAAGCTAGAGGAGCAGGAGCAGGTTAGCAGTAATGACTGTTATCAAGATGTGAAACAAACCCAAGAAAAAATTCTGAGAACATTTCGCAATGGCTCCGTGCTCCAGTACCCTGCTGAAGAAGCCACAACCAAGGACAGAGTGAAGGAAGCTGGTCCAGAGAACCGGAGAAACCAGGCCTGTGACTATGAAAGGGACCTTAAAGATGGGCTCAGTTACACCCACAAAGGCAGCAGACCTACCCTGGGAACAGATCACACAGCTGGGCTTCAGTACCTCTGCAAGGAGGAGCCATCTTTCCACATGGCCCCATGACATGGCCAAAGGATCCCAGCAGAAATGGACCACTGGCTAACAGGCTAACCAAGAATTCACTTGCTCCACACTTCAACTTCTGTTGATGATTTAATTCCCTTCCCTGTCATGGATCCGGCAGCGAGGCATGGTGGAGGCAGGGGAGAAAAAGGTGATGACCCACTTGTGGCTCAGGGATAGAAAAAAGGGGTTTATTGGGACAAAACAAAACCAAGGAAAACTACAGAGAAACAGACCGTGAGGGGTCACAAACTAAATCCAGAAAGAAGAGCACCAATTGACTAATAAAGAAAACAAAGACAATAATAAACAACTCAGAAGCAGGAACTAGGTAAAACCAAACAGGGCATACACCATACAAAACACGCAATTCACACATAATACAATGACTGACTAAAGAACAGGACACAGGCAGGCACTAAAATACACTGAACACTAACACTAACACTAACAAGCGGCATCAGGATGGCCTGCAACACCAGTTGGCCAAATGGGGACACAAAGGAAGGGTCGGGTGGACAGCGACCCTGACACCGTGCAGTATAATATTGTCCACCTATGTAGATTTTTTTAAAATAAAAATGTATATGTAAATATATTTTTCTTCACTTTAAAAATAATTGGTAGTTTTTCATTTTTTAAAAGTTTTTATTTTTATATTTAAAAATTTCCTTTTTGAGAATTGCTAACAAATATCAACTTCCTCCTGTCATATGGTCAGAACCCATCATACATCGTTTCTTCATATTACGAAAAATAGCTGCCATGCGACTGTGGTTTCTTTTTGTTTAATGCTTTTTGTAAGCTTTCAGTATGTTTGCATTAAGACAAGATCTGTGTATAGAAGGCTTTTAGAAGTGCCCTTGTTATTTTCATGATACAGCTGATTAAAGTTTCCACATTCTTACAATACTTAAAGCGTAACATATGACAATTTATTTATTCCACATTTCTACCACTTATACTTACAGAAGAAACTGTAACATTGTAACAAATGCTCGCACTATACCAGTACTTTACTCTCAACTGCTGTTAAACAATGTAATTAAGGAAATGAATAAGAGGAGATTAACAAACATTAAGGATGAGTGTGTCACATCATTATGGGGGAAATCTCTTGCAAGGAGGAGGAGTAGCAGATAAGAAGTACAGTCCTCTCCATGCTTCAGTTCAACACTGCACTCAGAGCCGCAGAACAGACCAAATGAGGTACCGTCACTCGCCGTGGGACCCAGGCACAGCCCTGCACCCCCGTCTCAGTGGAGATTCCTCCAATTTACTGTCTGTAGCCCCCTGTGTTGCACAATTCAGGAATTACAAATCCATTATATTTGCAAAGGTTGACCCAGGAGACCTCGGTGGTTTTTAAGGGGGCTTCACCGGTCATTTCACTAACTGGCTAACATGCCTGATCGGTAACAAAAAAATTCGAGGGGCTCGGGCTGGGAGGTTAAACCCTGTATTTTATTACTTGGCTATCTGTACGCTATGGGCTGTTCTTATGGCGCTTTCTCTATCGTCAACAATTTTTCTATATATTTTATGTGACGGGACCAGATAATTTGATTCATTTTAATCTGTTCTTTTGTCAGTCACTTTACAATCAACACAAGTTCCTGCCCTGAAAACACAAATAAATTCAGCAGTTTGTCCCTTCTCCACCATTGTTTTGCCTTGTCCTTTCTTGGAATAATATTTTTGATCTCAAAGCTTTTCAGGCCACATTGATCTTGCATCCACTTGAAAATTAAATCACGTACATCAACCTAAATTCATCAGTGTAGAGAAAAATACTTATTTTCAGGCCAAGCGATGTACTGAGCAGAGTTTCTTAGCCCTAGGAAGATATGATAACCATAGCCTCTATGTCTGTAAAAGCCAAGGTACACGCCCCCTTCAACATTCCCTCTGATTTGCACAGCCTCGCTGATCCAAAAGGGGGCAGTATAGCATTCTTTTCAAAGGGCGACCATGTCCCAAGTTTCTCTAAAACATTAATACAGCAATGAGCCATAAGGTTAAGATAACCAGATCAAGTTGTAATAAGTCTTCAGCAAGATATTTAACCTGAACGCCTTCAGTAAAAATATTCAGTTGTATAAAATGTTAAATTTTAAGTGATGTGGTAGAATAAAAGTAACAAAAAAGTTAATGGATATAAAGAAATGCATATAAAGTAATCTTTAACAGTGTGTGAAATGGATGGGACATGAGAAAGTAAAATAAGGTTGCCTCCGGGGCTAATGCTAGAATCCTGCATCCTCTGTGTGTCAAGCTGCATGTCTAAAGACATGTAGTTAGGTGAACTGGGTCTTCTGAACAGGTCTAACTAGGTTTACTGTCATATGTACTTGTGTGAGCATCTCAAATTACCACTAAGTACAGATGACAATGACCTTGAATCTAGTTAGAACCTATTCAGAAATCCCAAATTCTAAATCACAGCTGTGTGTATATGTGCATATATCCCGTACGCTCTGTGTCTGGCATCTCATTGTACCCCAAGGTCCCTGCCGATTGACCCACACCTATTGCTTGCAGTAGAGCTGAATATTTCAGGTGCTACAAACGTCATTTTGAACCCATGCATTGATGTTTGCTGTTGAACTGAGATTCTTTGTGCTGAGCCTAGTATTCATACATCATAATACATCATACTTTTATTTAAACTCCTTTTTCTATATCACGTGGTTAAAAAAACGATGTAACACCCCCTGGAGGTAAGTTTGAAACCCTACTTGTTTTACAGAACATTGGCTTTAAGTCTAGTTGGCTGTTGGTCTGAAAGGTGATGAAATTTGCAAAGATTCGTGATTCATACTTAAAGTGTTTTGTTTACGGACCTTTCATTTCTCCCGAAAGTCAATTGTATAAAGTTCCCCTGTGCATACAAGATCACTAGATTCACATGAAATTTAATTAGCTCAGATATCTAAGCCCCCATCCATCTGATTATGGATACATTAAAGTATCCAGGTTAGGCAGCCAAATATCCATCCATCCATCCATCCATCAATCTATCCATCAATTTTCTGGAACCGCTTGTCCTATTCAGGGTTGGGGGGGGGGGGGGGGGGGGGGAGTGGCGGTCTGGATCCTATACCGGAGGCTACGGGTGCAAGGAAGGGAACCACCCGGGATGGGGTGCCAGCCCATCGCAGGGCATACTCACACACCATTCACTCAGACACGCACACCTACAGGCAATTTGGTAAGGGCAGCCAAACAGCTCCTGTTATATAGCACATCTTCAAATTGAAACCTGTCCTCTAGATTATAGACGATTATACCCTGTGCAGGGATGCCGGGGGCCACCTGCTGGATATAGGATGTCACAATTCACTACTTTAAAATTCAGCGGTTGTGAATTTCAGGCAAATCTTAACTACTTCATTCCACAGCAAGCATAAACTTGAGAAAAATCTTTGACGCTACTGAAATTTCCAATGCTTGCCTGTCTGTGTGTGTATTTATGAGCACTGCCGATTATGTGCGTTAATGTTTATTCGTACGTCTGTCCTGTATGCCTATGTTTTCTACTGGCAAACGGTTCTGCAGCCCTCCGCAGCCATGCGTCCCCTTCCTTCCCCGAGCAGATCGGCACCGAACCGGCCCGGTGTCGCGGCGCGTCGCTCCGCGTCGCGTTTGCGCGTACCCGATCCAGCAGGCGCGTCCCCGCGGGGCCGATTCACACAGAGTACGCGGCCTGACGTAAGCGCGCTCGGCCAATCGGCGCGCCGGCCCTGCACTCGCCTTTTAAACGGATGTCAGAAGTAGTGAAGCTACTGTACGGCCGTGCCTACAGCTCGGACCATGGCGGAAGACGACGACACGAAAATTCGGGTTTTGCAAAGTCTCCGGGGAAAGATCTGTAAGTGTGGGGCGCCGCGTTTAAGCGCCGGGAGCGGAAAAAGCTCCGGACGCGGAAAGGGGCGCGGTGCGATCGGCGTTAACAGGCTAATGAAACGGGCACGGGGGGGGGGGGGATCGCGCTTTGTTAGGGTGAATGGATGGTGCCCCGGGCCCCGCCGACTCCCGGGGCCCCGTCTGCGCGATCTGCCCCCCTGCCGGCGGGGACTTTGGCAGCGCGGCGGTGGTCCCGGGTGGCGCGATGGAGGGGAGGGGGGCGCGCGTTGTGCGGAAAGCGCAGCCCGGAGCGGGGCGCACCGACAGCCATGTCACACGGTGCCATGTTTCACGCCGAACCGCAAACTCTCCCGCATCGCTGCGCCCCGCGTCCCGGGGACTCCGCTCACAAGTGGCCGCGTACTCTCCGGCAGTTCCGGCGGCGAGCGGCGGCCGTGAGAGGCGGAGAGAGGGGGGCTCACGGAGCCGCCTGCTCCCGAAATGTTACACTATCACTTCTCCGTTGGAGTGAACTTGCGAAACGCCGCTGGCAGGAAGTTGTCGCTCGGCGCAGAGTAACTCCGGCGAAGTGTCTCCTGGCCGGCTTTCGAGCACTTTATGGGTGGCCCCGGTCACTCCGGGCCGGCTCCGGGGCGCCGGGAGGATCCCCCCAAGGCCTCCAGCCAGTCATCCCGACCAGCAGCCTTTTCTAATGGGACCGGCGGGGCAATTTAGCCATTCGCTCCGGTTGCTGTTTTTTTAATAAGACCGAATTCGTTTGCTTATTTAGAGAAGGAGAGCGGGCGACGGTGACCAGTTCCTGGGTCCCCCTGCTGATTATATATCACCCATGTGCATGTTTCTCATGCGTTTTATTTTGGATACACGTTGAAGACAAAATGTTCTGAAAGTCTCTAGAGCTTTTTGTGGTTAACAGTGTTACCGTTTAATGAAATTCCAAGACAGGCGTTGTAAGTTTACATAGATTTAATCATTTCTGATTTACCATAATAAATGTAACCAGTTTACCGTGTGAACACTAGGTGAAATTTAATTTGGGCACATTTTCTTAAGGTGATTTAATATATGATCCGTCATTTTTACTTTGACTTAGGACTTGTTGATTATGCGAATGTATGCGCACTTCCCCGGTGGTTATATTTAAAGGTGATGCTTTCTTTAATGCCATGGTCACCAGCTGGCGTTCTCCTTTGGTTGTGCGTAAACGAGCAGTATGCCTCGCATATACTGTTTTTTCCCCCCTTCTCGGAGTAATTATGGATTAGAGAAGACCATGAGGATGGTGTCTGGGAGTCTGTGGAACGCACCTGCACAGACAAGTTCTGCGGGAGTCTGGGAGACAGTGCTGCTGAGTGGGGTCCCAGTGCAGAGAGAGATCCCCGCCTGGGCATCGGTGCTGGGGACCTTTATGGGCCTGTGTCACCCAGACAGCTCGGGGGTCATGCTGAAGTCGTGCTTGTGTCCCATTCTCTCCATTAGCATCTCCGGTCCCCGTAAGCAGCATGGGGCACTGACCCAGAGTGGGGCCACGCGTGTGTGCTGCCTTTAATGAGGATGCATTACACCATGGGCAGGTGTGTGGCAGGTGGGCGGTGTATGGGGCAGCCCGTGCACCCCGGAGTAGAAATTCACAGGTTTGCGCTTTGAAAATCGCCTTTATGTTTTGGGTGCCACTACACTTTATCAGAATCTCGACTTGTTCCAGGAAGTAAGCTAGGCAGTGTTTCGCCACTTTTTTTTTTTTTTTTTTTTTTAGCGTCTCTTTTTATTGTTATTTTGTTGCTATAACTGAGAAAATATATCATTTAAACTCATTAAATGTATTTGTATAATATGACAACTAAACTTCAGGGAGTTCGTAAATAATATCCTACTGTGGGCTGGTGCATAGACTGATTTATCCAGACTTCATATTTTTTTGAGGTAAAATATGGTATATGTAAAATGTATATACATACTTTTATTTTTGACGTCTGGGTTGATTTCTGAGGATGAATTATACCTTTTTTGTAGTAATGTTCCATTATTAGAATGGAAGTATAATGTGTCTGCTCTTATCGGACCTGCTGAAAATTAACCCAAAAATTATCGTGGTTTTACTTGAGCCTTGAAATGAGTGGGAGCTGCAGCCAGTTCATGAATGAGTCTGTGATGTTGATGTTGACGACAATAGACTATACTGTCTGAGAATAGGTATACAGTGCAAGTATAACTCTGTTAGTACTATTTGTATAATAACATTTTTTTGGATACAATCTTGATTTGTTGGAGCATTTTTACTTTTTATAGTGGGAAATTTGATCAGCAGGTGCTCATTTATTATTATTATTTTGTCTTCTAGCAATAGTTTAATCAGCTGGAGGCTGCTGTTGTTCAGGTGATGCTTGTGATCTGTTTTGTTGTTGTCTGTGTGATTTATGCTAGTTGTAATTTGAGAGAGACAGTGGTGCCAGTGGCCTGTGACAGGATATGATCTCTCTGATTCCCGGGGCCACGCTGGCTGGGCAGGTTCTGGCTGATCGTGGGTCAGCAGAGCGCTCTGTTCTGTGATGTGACACGTTTCCGGTTTTTTGGACCCGCCGCCCCACCCACTGCAGCAAGGGTCCTACAGGTGGCGCCACAGAGTAGCCTTTCTCTGGAAGTCTGCTCTGCTGGATGCTGCAAGGATCTAAGCGAGCAGTAAAATCTAACAAAGTTCTTTTGGCTTTTTCTGAGTCATGAAAAGTCAACATGAAATGAAAGTGAGCCAGAACCTATGATTTAACGATTGCACTGAATCGTGTAAAAATATGTTTTTGTTTTAAAGAATTAAGCTTTTTCTGAGTGCCTGACCCCAGAATGCAAGGATGCGTGTTTGTGCACCCTTTTTTATTGAGGTTTTGTATTCTAGAGCAAGAATGAATTTTTTTATATATATATATATATATATATATATGTATATATAAGTAAATGTGTTTAACAAGGTCTCACATCAAAGTTGAAGTGAAGTTACACACTGTCTGTGTCTTTGTGTGTGTGTGTGAGTGAGAGAGTGAGTGCTCGCGCGCGCTCCAGTGTGCAGCTTCTCCATTGATTGAGTAAAAGCGTGTTGAGAAACAGCTTGGTGTTGCTCTGTGAATCAGCGCTCTACAGGAAGGCCCGAGCATGCTGGGAGGAAGCTGACACTGCAGGCTTGTAACCACATCTTATGTGCATCTCCTCTCACCCTCGCCACATCCGCTGATCAATGCCAGGACCCCACACTGTATTCACACATAACATAACGAAAGATCAGAGAGAAGAAAATCATTCAGAAGACAAAATTCAACATGTTATTTAAAAAAATAGTGTTTTCCAGATTTCCATAATGACCCTTTCTTCTATTTCTTTTGTGTTGAGCTCAACGAGTCACCGAGGCAGAGTGACGTCACTGCTGTTGTCGCTGTTTTATGGCCGACAGGTGAAGCAAAAAATCTAGGTTCCTGTTCTGGGCCGAACTGGCTCCGGGATGGCTGCACCTTCTGCACCATCAGCCTGGATCAGGAGGAGGTGTACCGCACCAAAGTGTTCGAGAAGAGTCTCAGGTATTGTGGCTTGCTTTCACTTTCCCCTTCTGCCTCTTGATAAGCCCGTCAGTCCAGATGCAGGATGTGATTGGTCAGTTGGCTTAGTCAGGTGACCTGGTCATTGGCTGTTTCAGCTGATGAGAGATGGGCTCACGCCTATTCTTCATGCTCATATGCTGCGCTTACCCTGCCATGCAGGCTTTCGTTGTTCTTTAGTGTTTATGTTTGGGCAGTTCAGGTTGTCGAAGGTAGCACACCCAACCACATGCCGCTGTTTATCTGTAAATACACACTTATCCCCTGTCCGTCCCCACACCTCTCTCTGTTCCACATCATCTCTCTGCTTGTCTCCAACACCCTGTCAGGTTAGCCCTGAGCTTCCCAGAATCTACAGAGCACATTCCCATGATCACATGAACAAAGCCAAATATTCTCAATTCAGATGTGGTGTTTTTATCATCTTACCTTCTGGCTTGAGTTCTACAATTGGACCTAAATAACATTTAAAAAAAATCCCACTTCGGTCACTTCTTTGACTGTGGTGTGTGTCTCAGCGGGTGATCGGAAGGTCGCTGGTTCAAATCCCATGGTCAGTAGAGTGATTTCATATTAGGGCCCTTGAACAAAGCCCTTAATTTCCAGTTGCACCAGCCACTGGCTGACCCTGCTTGCTGAGTTGTTTCCCTTTGGATAAGAGCGTCTTCTGAATGAATAGAACTAAAGTGTAAATAAAAGCGCAAAGATTAACTGGTGGCTGTTTGTCCCCTGCTGTGTTTCCCAGTCCCTTCTACGGAGAAGACTTCTATTTTGAAATCCCGCGAGTGTTTCAGTATTTGTCCTTCTATGTTTATGCCAAGACTGTGTTCCAGAGGGACCTCCCCGTAGGTGAGTCTGCACGCACATATGTGTAGCTGCCCGCATGCGTACCAACGCGTGGCCCCACATGAACCCCGGTCATGTGTGTCTGTGTTTGCACTTCCAGGAAAGGTCGCGATCCGCAAAGAGGATTTGAGTAAGTATACCGGAAAGGAGCACTGGTTTTGCCTGCAGCCTGTGGATGCCAACTCCGAGGTCCAGGTACGCTACCCCGTGCGCGTGGGTTCAATTTTAGCACTAATTCATATGGTGTTGGAGTCGTTAACACACATTTAATAGCGCAGGTGTGATGCAAAGATCAGCAGCAAGGGTAGCTGATGGAGGAAAAGAACTGGCATTGTCATCTCATTAGCATAATCACTTGGCAGTTCATTAACAGCGGCACTGTGGCTGTCTGAAGCCAACTTGCTACAGGATGTTTTGGGCCCAGACAGAAAACCCCTCGCTGTAGTTAAACGATTGGGACCTGGAACTTGGCAGTCATGTGTTTTTCTGGATGATAGTGACAAAGTAATAGGTCATAATAAGTACTGTGTAGACACTGCAAGAGTGAAATGTGTTTTTGGCCCCACCCCTTCGGTCACCTGATGTACATCCTTCCTCCCCCCCCTTCAGGGAAAGGTCCATCTGGAGATGCGGTTGAATGAAGTCATCACGGATAATGGATCTGTGTGTCAGCAGCTGGTGGTCCGGTAGGTGGAAGGGGACCAGGCGTTGGCAGGGGGGAGCCGTGCGTGGGGTGGGCGGGTGGATGTTCCCCTGTAGGAAGGAGTCCAGCTCCCATCCACCCCATAATGTTTGTCTTAGGCAGGAACACTGATCTTATGGACCTCACACATTGCGTAGAATGTCTTCCCTCATCTGTGTTTCTTCTCGCAGCATCATTGAGTGTCAGGGTCTCCCATTGGTGAACGGACAGAGCTGTGACCCCTACGCTACAGTGTCGCTCATGGGACCTGCCAGGTGAGCCCTCGCCCGACCGTGCGTGTAGCGTGCAGGGGAAGCCCACATCTGAATCATTCAGCCTCGATCTGTGATTCACAGATCTGACCATAAGAAGACCAAGGTGAAGAAGAAAACCAGCAACCCCCAGTTTGGGGAGACCTTCTACTTTGAGGTACAGCAGCTTTGTGGTTTTACAGAGAGATCTGGTAGGCCAGGCTGGACATGCACTCATTTGAGCTAGTATATATACCAAGAGAAGTTTTGTATATAATATACACCCAGCACACTATATAAACCAAATTCAGTTAGAGTTAAAAAAATGTATATTGAGATATACATGCCAATCAGGTCCAGAAAGTAAAAGTCCAGATCAAGATATTGTTTCAGGAAATCAGTTGAATATAAAGAGTCAGCTGTTTGGTTGAATGAAAATCTTGATCTGGACCTGAAATTTAGACTTCTGATAAATTTTTTGATGACCCAAAATGCTGAATGCTTCAGGCAAAGCAAGCGGCATAGAAGCATATTCCACGTTTAATGCATTTTTTTTTATTTTTAACTGTGAAGATCTATGATTTTGTAATATGTGAGAGATCATGATGCCCAGGAATGTGTTTGCAGCCTGTTGGTGTGATAATGACTTTGACAGGCTGGTCAGAGGAGCCGAGGGGGTGGGATTCTCACTGACTCAGTGTCAAATGTGTTTCGCCAAATACTTTGGCAGGTGCAGTAGCTGGCTGACATCACTGCCTGTTTTTACATTTTAAATAAAAAAAAAAAATACTAAGCATGGCATGTATATAAAAATGGGCACCAAACCAGGAGTAAGATAACGGGTCACCAAAATGGACCAGTGACCGGGTTACTAAGCGCGTGATGGCAGGCTGGTTGTTTTTCCTGTGTCACATGATCCGCTGTCGTTGGCAGGTGACCCGGTCCAGCAGCTATACTAAGAAGTCTCACTTCCAGGTGGAAGAGGAAGACATCGACAAGCTGGAGATTAAGTGAGTCACACCTCCTCTTTGGAGGGAGGTGATGTCGAGGCATCTGTCCAGCACCATGAGGCTGGAGCTCGACTGAAGCGGGCTTTTTGGCAGCCCATAATTGCTGCCTGTTTGGTGCTTGCTGCGATCCGAATGCGCACGAGTGACTTGGGGCTTTTCTCCCAGGTGGTAAAAGTGAGAGAGCTCAACCTGTCACTCCATCTAAATAGAAATCATAAAAACAAATACATTTACAATAAATATTATACATTGATATGATTAACATAAATCACATTTTGAGATTACTTTACAATATAATTGAATTTTATAGAGCTTAATAAATAGCATTCCCATCTGACCAGTAGGGCGTGCAGTTGTATCTCTGGCTATTCATAAGCAATGTTCTAGTATAAGCATCTTGTAGCAAAGAAGGAAAGAGGGGTGGAGTCACTCTAAATGTCATCATGGCACTATTAAGGATGAAGTGGTTCTCTCTGAATGCTAGCTGGCCGCAGGCTCCCTCTGCTGGTGAAAGTGAGGGTGCTGTCATGGGTAGTAGAGCATGAGGCTTCACTTAGTCGCAGAGCCCCCCCATTAACAACGTATTTGTAATTGTCTCATTTGCACACTGCTTTTTCAGCAAGGTAGGACTAGCCTGGTGCAAAAGGTAACACCTTGAGATGGTCTCCAAAGGTTTGCATGCCCAACTTGAATGAGTAGAGATGTCTTGAGCTTTTTTGTATTTTTGAGGACCTGCTGTGTTGCTGTTCTGCCTGAGAGTGGTGTGTGTGTGTGTGTGCAGTGTGTATTCTGCTGCTCCTACTGTAGTTTCTCTGATTTGACTTTTTGTGTCTGTATCTGTGATTTAACATTGTAGCCTTTTTACCTTCCTTCCCACCAGGGTTGACCTCTGGAACAACAGCTTAGCCCAGGATGTTTTCCTAGGGGAGACCAGGGTTTCAGTCAAGATTCTGCGCAGTAACTCTATTCACCAGGCGTGGTGAGGACAAGAGCCCCCCCACCTGAGATGCACGCACACATGCACGCATTTGTATGCATGTCCTTGTGGGAACTGTATGTTCATTTCTATGGGCAAAACCTAACCTAATCCCAACAATGGCAACCTTAACCCCTACCCAGCCCTAACCTTAACCATAAATAACCAAACAAAAAATAAGACTTGTGGTATTTTTGGTTTTTTATTACAGTCAGTGTTTAAAATTGAGATTCCTCTTGTGCAGACCAAAATGCTCCCCACAGTATCAAAATAACATTGTGGGGACCAAATTTCCTCACAGTGTAATGTACATAATGCGCGTGTGCATGACATTTCGGCTGACATTTCTTAAAAATCAAGACGGCAATCGGCAGCAGTCCAGTGTGTCAGTCTAAGTCTATATTGCCGGCAGATATTTAGAGAAATCAGTATTCAAAGTTGGCGACACCAGAGCTAAAGATATTACTGCTAAAATAATGATTTGACTTGGGCGATCAGGCATTTTTTCATAATGGAGGATGAGGGAGGCTCATTCAGCACTTCACTAGTCTCACTAGTCTCCCAAATCGCCACTACTCTATTGGTCATCGCTCTGCTTGCAACGTATGATGTGGCTGCTGCACACATTCACGGGATCTTAAGAAGTAACGTCATAAACATAAGTTCCAATTTGTGGAGCTCTGAGGTCAGCCAGTTATTGGTGATTTCTGCATCAGTGCACGGCGAGTGATGGTTGTTGCTGATCTCGGGACTTGCCTGTGAGTCCTGCCTGTCCTTGTGTGTGATGGAGCGGCCTGTCTAGTTGTATTCTCGCGCGGGGGCCTGACGGGGGATGTTTCTGGGTTTCAGGTACTTATTACAACCGAAAGGCAACTGCAAGACGTCGAAGGCGGACGAGCTTGGCTCCCTGCGCTTGAACGTGACGTACATCGAGGACACGGTGCTGCCGTCGGCCTGCTACGAGCGGCTCCGGGAGCTGATGCTAAGGTCCCCGGATGTGAAGGTACCCAGTGGGGCGCGTTTTGGCCCTTCACCCCACGCCCCGCCACACCTGATGGTGCCATGCGGTCGCTGACACCCATCCCCCCCGTCTCCTTTCCCCAGCCCATCTCTGCGTCAGCTGCCCACATCCTGGGGGACCTGTTCCGCGAGCGCTACGAGGCCGTGCTGCCCATGGTGCGCCTACTGCTGCACCACAACTGCCTGGTGCCTTTCGTGACGGCCGTGGCGGCACTGGAGCTGGAGAACACGCAGTGAGTGCGGCGCCGGGGCCGGCCACCGCGCACTAACGTGCTAAAATGCTAATGCCGCTCGCATTTCCAGCCACGATAAACCGTCGTTTGCTGTGTCAAAGACCGGATAGATGCAGGGGGTGCTGAACGAATCATCGCTTGTCACGCCTCCAGAGCCATGCAGCCTAGAGATCTTAGGATCTGGTTCCCTCCTTGGGGCCTGTAGGATTAAAACCTTTGTTTCTCAGATAAGACCCAGCTGAGAATTAAAGGTTTGTGAGCAGTCAGAGAGCTTTGTTATCCTGTCAGCTAGCCATTAGCTGGCAGAGTTGCATGACTTGACTGGTCTCAAGATCACTTGTTCACTTGCTCTCAATTGAAAACATTCCTTCTCAATGTTGACTCAGTCTTGGACTATAGCTTCTTTGGATAAGACTCATAATTTTAAAGTGAGACTACTGTTTTTTAGTAGTTTATTTCTACTACCCCTCTATAAATAACGATATCTGTCAATAAAATACATTATTCATTATTCAGATTTGTTGTGTTGGTTGTATATAGCAGTTATCTTATTTCTTTTTGAAAATACTGTCCCAGAGTGCTACCCTGGAAATCCCTATAGAATAGACAAGAAGTTAGTTTCAGTTTTTATTCTATTTGGCTGCATAAATCACAAAGCTGATCTTCTCACATGCAAGCACTCTTTGCTGTAGAGCAAGCTCTAACCTGCCCAATCTAATGGACATTATTACGTCAGAAAGAGCACGCTCACCATTTAGGTTTCACATGGTTAGTTCTACCGAGAAGCCCTTGCAAGTTACCCAGGTATTATGTTAACTGTTTTTATGCAATTTATATCAGATCTTTGATTGCTTAGTCTTATTACGATATCAGCTTTCCACACATAGGGTTCCGCTAGTACAAGGTTTCTCAAACTGGCCTTGGGGGGACCCCCAGACGGACCACGTTTATGCTCCCTTGCAGGTCTGGGAGGACCGGGTTGAGAGACGCTGCCCTAGTAGTAAAGCCAGCTTACTCAGACATAGCACAGACTGCTTCTTACTTTATTTTTTCTGCTGACTCATCCTAAACATTACAGAGCTTATAAAGCTGAAGGAGGCCGACTGTTCTTTTCTGACTGTTAGCATGGCAGTGCAACATATGAAATAATAAAACGACTGACACGATTTGACGCTTACGGGGAGAATACATGAAGCGATTACTCCCGTGTTTTCGGAGCCCGCGATCTGCCCCCCACCCTCATTACAGTCTCCGCCGGTTATGTTGTTCTACATCTCAGGCTAATAGTCAGTATGACCAATGAAAACTTGCCTGGACTTATTTGTACTAGGACTCGCACATCTCTGATCAAGCAATTCCTCAGCTGGCATATTTTATTAATGTGCTTTAATGTGCTTTTTACCTGATCCCTTAAAGCAATAAGGTTATTTCCATATACCCTCCATGGCTTGTGGATGATCGGCATGTGTAGTGTGGCCTCTTTTCTGAATTTCCTGCCGACTGTGATATTTCTTCATACAGGGAAGCAAACACCATATTTCGGGGCAACTCGCTGGCGACGCGCTGCATCGACGATATGATGAAGATAGTGGGCCGGAGTTACCTGACCATGACCCTCAAGCCTGTCCTGGACGAGGTAAACCTCACTTTGACATCAAACATCAAGCACTCACAGATCTCAACTGGCCTGTAGAATTCAGAATCTTGTTTTTCCTAGATCTGTGACTCCAACAAATCATGTGAGATTGATCCTTTAAAACAAAAAGATGGTGACAATCCGGATGCCAACAAGGTAACTCTGTCTGTCTCTCTGTCTGTCTCACCTCTGTCTCTCTGTCTGTCTCACCTCTTTGTCTCTCTGTCTGTCTCCAGTTCTACTTCTCTCTGTCTGCTTGTTTGTGCCTCTCTGCTAATTTTGGTGCTGTTTGTGTGTGTGTGTCTGCAGGAGAATCTGCAACAGTTTGTGCAGAAGGTATTCAACTCCATCACGCAGTCCAGCATCAGCTGCCCGCCCATCATGTCTGATGTCTTTCGCTCTTTGAGGCACCTGGCTTCGAAACGTTTTCCTGGTGAGTTCGGCTCATTCGACTGCCGTCCATTTGTTCTGTCAAGTATTTAAAATGGACTTCAGCAATACAAAAATGGACCCAATCATTACAGTTTTGTATATCTGAGCAGTGACTGAAGCTGCTTGTATAAATGATAATGTCCTTTTCCAGGCTCTGATAATGGACTAAAGTATAAATGTGTATATTTTTTTTTACCATCTCAGAGTGGCAAACATCTTTGACACGCACTTTGACAAGAACATCAGCAGTTTAATAACGCCTATTTTTATGAATTCTAGGCCTGCGCAATCTCAAACTGTCATTTAATTGTGATTATATGGCACTTGTGCAGGAATCACCTGTGCTTTAGATGGCAGGTGAAAGATTTGTCTAGACACCGGCTTTTCAGTACTATAGAGATGTTTACTTACGCCCACAATTTAGTGAGCCAAACTTCTAAAAAGTAGCGGGGGCACCTTACTATCCCCTATAGCTCTTACCCTTGCTTATGCCTCTTATAAAAAAGCAAAAACGACAACATTGGAGACCGATTGCAAGCTAAGCTAATACATGATTGCTGTCTTGCTAGGAGAAGCCCCTGGGCTTGCTTTAAAGACGCTCGCCAGGGCATTAATAAAGCATTACTAACCGGTCTCCTGCTCCGGAATGGTTAAGTGTTTAGCTACTTACAGCAAATTTTTAATGAAAAGTCTGACGACGGGCGACAGCTAATTAGACATTGAACTGTAGTCAAGAAAATAATCCGAAGTTGAATCTGGAGCAAAGTCAAAGGCTGCTGGCCTTTTTAACATGCTTCAGGTCTCTTGGTGACCACAAGGGGGTGGCAGAGTGTCAGGAAATGGTTTTGGGTTGCCTTGCATAGCAGGAACCTCCATCTGTATGACTCCAGGTTAACTTTGCAACATTGAATTAAAACTTTGAAATAGTTAAGATGATGATAGAGTAAAACCAAGCCGTTCTCGGGCTGCTCTCTGTGTTTTATTGTCTTTTGGTTAGTCCATCTCTGTGGGTGGTACTGAAGGGCAAATTTCATTAAGTTCTGATAAATGTTCTTTGACGTGGTGTATCACTGTACCTCTGCTGTCCTGCAGTGTGTGATATCAAGGTACTTGGGTAATTTTGTGTGCTTCATTTTTCAACAACACTTATGAGGTTTTAAATCTGAGGTTTTTAGAATTATTTTTAGAACATAAAATTTACAAGCTTGGCTGAAACAAGAGCTAAACTTTATCTTAACATGTTGCCAGCTGAGTCCATTCACCATGCATGCTTTCCTATGAATATTTTTAGAGTTTCTGCAGAATTCTGTACACTGGGTTTAATTTCAATTTTCTGACCAGTTTGTGTTATCTGGTGAACTCTCCATGGCAACAGATTCTAACTGCATTTCAGAAGTGCATCAGGTTTTCATAATGGACACATTTGTGGATCTGCCTCCCTGCCGTTTCCATGTATTTTTTTTCCTCCAGTCACATTTTAAAGTCCCTGGGGTCACCTCCTCCCCCCCGTGACCTCCCTGTGTCCCCCTCTCACAGGCGACCCACACGTCCAGTATTCCGCCGTCAGCAGCTTCGTGTTCCTGCGCTTCTTTGCCGTGGCAGTGCTGTCACCGCACACCTTCCAGCTACGCCCCCATCACCCGGTATGCCCCACCCACTGTCCGGATGGCTCCGCCCACTGCCCGGCAGCTCCAGCCCGGTGTCTCCGTGCGGCCTTTTGGCAGTGACATGTTCTTTTTCAGGACAATGAGCTGACCCGCACCTTGACCCTCATCTCCAAAACAATCCAAACTCTCGGCAGCTGGGGCAGCTTGTCCAGGAATAAGCTGGTATGGATCCCAGTCGCCATGGTTACTTATCAGGAATATGCTGGCCTTTTAACTGTAACTCTATATTAAAGCCTTTATCATGCTTATAACATTCATGTTGTTCAAAGCAGCGTAATGTGTCATTTCCATTTTCTTAGAATGTAATTGATGTCTTTTTCTTCTGCAATGCAGTCCAGTTTTAAAGAATCATACATGTATGAATTCTTCAAGTCATTCCAAGAAGAGAAATATATTGAAGAAGTTAAGAAGGTACTTACCTTAATGGACCTTGTCTCTTTATCTAGGACCATATGTAGTGTTTATTTTCTATACCGTGCGCGTGCTGAATTCCTTTTCCTCGTCAGTTCTTAGATGAGATCTCCTCCAACGTGTGTAAGGGCTCCATCGGGGTGGAGGATGCCGTCGTGCTGAGAGAGGGGTGAGTGTAACTAGTCATGGCTGAGCTGATGGACGAGGCTGAATGTTGGAATAAATGTTGGACAGCTGCTTCCTGGCCATATTTTAAGCTTTAGTTTGGTCTCCTCCCAATGTTGACGCCCGCAGTGGGTTCCAAGAGTGATGCGAGTTCTGGTTCTGTCCTCCCCCCCAGGGAGATACAGAAACGAGCGAAGGGCACAAAGCGAATCGGGAAGAACTTCCAGAAGCGCTGGCTTCGCGTGACCAATCGGGAGCTGTCATACCACAAACACAAGGGTGAGCACATAGGCATCTTCATTCCAGGCATCTAAAGTCCGTGCAATTTCTGCAACCAGCCGGTTTAGCACCAATATGGGGGGGCAGAGCGGACCTGGGGAATGCATTTTTGATTTTGATTTTTTTAGTGGACTCCTTTATCCAAAGCGACGTACATTTTTCAGAAAGCAGGCCCCGCCAGTCCCTGGGTTAAGGCCCTTGCTCGAGGGCCCAGTGGTGACGTCACTCATTTTGAGCCTGTGACTTTCCAGTGGCTGGCACAGTGTCCTAACATGCTGAGTCACACAGTGCCCCCCACAGCTCAGATGTCAGAACACAGGCACCCAGCTCTCATCCTGATTCATCCCAGGTTTTTGCCTTTACTTGTACGCTAAAGCATAATAGTCCCCTTCTAAGTTCTAGGCTCCTTGGAGGGGGGGGGGGGGGCTCAGCGGGTTTAGAATCTGTCACTGGAAGGTCCCCAGTTCAGACCCCATGGCTGTTAGTGATGTCACTGTCAGGCCCCTGAGCACAGCCCTTACCCCCCATTGTTCCAGGGACTGTCTGACCCTGCTTTTTGAAAAATGCATGCCACTGTGGGTTGAAGAATCTGGTTAATAAATACTTGTACACTTATCACTTTGGTCCGTTTGCCATCCTCTTAAAAGAGGCCCTTCCACACTGGCTGCTTGTGTTCTCCGTTACATGGCTGTTCTTCTGGGCATCGTAAGCCTTTAATAATGTTGTTGCTGCTCTTGTCACTGAGAAGGGGGAGGTGGGCCCTCATTCCTGTAAATGCTGCTTTTCCACCCTTTTCACTCTCTGACATTTCATCTCTCTGACACTCCGATGAAACACGTTGGCAGCAGAGATGCTGTAATGCTTGGTGTGGTCTCCATGGGGATCACAAAAGTGTTTGGCCTGAAAAATACAGAGAAAATGGTACAGGCTCCGGTGCCAAGGGTGTTAAAGGGGGTTTTATTGGTGCTTCAGAGCAGCTTGAGCTGAACAGGGCACTAGGCTATGGTGCTGCAGCAGGTGTCGCTATTTTAGCTGGACTTCATGGTCCTATTAGACCCGAAATCGATGAGGTTTCCACTCGGCGTAAAATACCTGACTGACCCTGCTTTCTGAAAAACGTCCCTATGGATCCCCCTAGCTCTGAAAATCCGCCCGCTTTGCAGGAAAGCAGCCTCAGAATGTCATTGAAGTGGAGAACATCCTGGGGGTGGAGAAAGTGGATGACAATGCCTTCTGTCGGAAGAACGTGAGTGTCGCCCACCCCCTGGAGCAGTGTCGCGTGGCGCGCAGAGTCTCCATGTGTGTGATGCCCTGTTCTCCTCGCAGATGTTCCAGGTGATGCTCTCAGAAAGGCCTCTGTACTTCCAGGCCAGTAACTGCGTGGAGGTCTGCGAGTGGATCGAAGTGCTGGGCCAGGTGAGCCGCTGTAACCAAGGCCGACGGAGTCACTACCATCCCTCCGCCTATTTGTCCGGGGCTTGGCTCTGCTGCCAGGCTCTGAATGAAGGACACCCCGGCTGCAAGACCTGCACGTAAGTTTCCCCCCCCCCCCACTCACACTCTCTCTCTCTCTCTCTCTCACTCACTCACTGCAAAAAAAAATAATAAAGGACA
>JAODKL010000037.1:417255-446564 GCA_026780765.1 Petrocephalus schoutedeni
TAGGGTCAAACCTGGAGCTAACCTAGAACATTCAAACCAGGGCGTAAAACAAGAGACCCAGGGAGGCCGTGCTAGCCAATCACGCACATACTAAAGGCCAGTGACAATCACCACCACTACTTCTTTCATTTTAACTTAAATTTGTCTCACTAGAAGCTTTTCCGTTCACATTGTCTTCCTACCGGCTGATTTTCAACGTGGGTTTGTATGGACATGTAAGCACATACAGGTCTAAGTAGTACAAAATATGATGATCAGGGACAGGCTGAACATGGCCAGCACCACGCCTAAGGGCTTCCTCTTCCTAATCTCCATCAGAACTGGGCACACAGGAGAAACTCTGTGCTATCACATGAGCTTGTTTTCTGACACTCACGCTAATACCAAGATTATCACAGATACATTTTATACCAATTGTAAGGCTTCACAAAGACCCAAATTATCAGTAAAAGACTGCAAACAAATTAAGTTTATTAGTTAAATTATTACGTTTTTAAATGATGTTCTTTTTCGTATATGGCCGTGCTTTTAAAGTATATATTGCACAGCATAATCCTATGAAAATATCTAAGATGCTCAATTTGTCATAGATCATAAAATAACAATCATTTAATGAAATGAATAAATTCGTACAGTGGTATTTATTTAATTTAAACGTCATGAAAAATGCCACGCATGCTCTTGCTCTATTAACATACTGCATCACGGTTTAGACTATTTGCTATAAATATTGTTTAATCAAAGGTATCACGTACGTCGGTTTTAAAAAGCGTAGAAGTGTATTATTTGATACAAGCATAGACTAGAGAAAGTAGTCAACATTTCCCTAAGCACAAAGAGATAGACGTGCAATACTTCGGACTTCCAGGCTCTCGACCGCAGAACTAACATAAGATGTATAAAAATGGTAACGGTGCCGCTCCTCCGCGGAATGAGATCAGTGCGCGTTGACCAACCAGGAGCGCCGCCGGTCGGTGCTGTCCGGGAGCGGTCCTGTGTGCGCGGCGGCGCGCTGCTCTCAGGCGGGGCTCCGAGCCTCTTTACGAAGCCTTACCGGGGGGCTGCGCCACTTTAAGCTGTGTTCCGTTTGTTAGTTCCGTGTATTTCCAAAGGTACGACTATACATTTATAAAGCGTTGAAGCCGTGTTTGCGTGTGCGTAGTATTTTCTAGTTTTGTCATGTGTCCCACTTGATATTTGACTGCAAAGAAACGGTAAACTTTCGTTTAATCTATTTACAGATGTTTCTATCGTTTGTGGAAATATCATGTTTCCTATTAGTAATTTAAAAATGGTGTTTCACCCCCGCTGACTGACTTTATGATAGATACAGGTGTGTGTGATTAGAAATACGGGGTGTACGACAATATGTGTTTTTGTACGTATGCGTGTTTGTGTGTGGATAGTGTATATCACTGTATGTGTGTGTATATTTCAGTGTGTGTGTGTGTGTGTGTTCTCTGCAATGCATGGACTGGCATCCCATCTGAGATTTCCCCTGCTTGTGACTCTAAAAACTAAATGCATTTAAAACCAGCCCAGTATAAAGTAAACTACAATAAAAAAAATACAATGGAATAGGGGAACAAAAGGAATTTTAAATAAAATACCCCGTAAAGGTAAGACAGTCCTCTGTAAACATGGCATGCACAAAACCTGTTCTAATGTTCTAATCAATGGGGGTTTCTTTAAGATATTTTTTTATGCCAAAGTATTATCACAACGACCATTTCCATTTCAAACCAAAAAAAGTGAGGCTGGTTCAAAAAATATCTGTCAAAGTATTGGGCACAACAGCGCCACCCATAGGTTGACAAAAGGAACTTCAGTGAAGAGAAACGTTTTCTGCCTCACTAAGCTAATAGACTTCAATGTATCTCTCATCTTCTATTTAGTCCTTGATTGGATAGTCATGGAATGCAGGCTGATTTAAACCCGCCCAGTGATGCTGCGCCTCTTCAGTATTCCCAGTCATGCACGTTCTTGCGCTCCCTGCTTTCTGTGAATTGAGAGTGGCCGCCCTAGTGTGGGCTGATAGATTGCTGACAAAGGCATGGAGTTTCCAGTTAGCGGAACACAAGGACACTGTAAGCCGTGACACTGGGTCCACGGGAGCTGGCATCTAGGGGACCCGACGGGAATGAAAATGCTGACCAGGAGGAATGCGAGGTGTGCAGGGGGCTTGCAGATGGGCAGTGCTGCCACCACGATGTTCCGGCTGATTGGTGGTGTGCCTGCGTATCACATGCAATGTAGAGCAAAACGCTAAAGTAAAGCCTGCTCATATTTTAATCAAATCGATCGATTAGTTTTACTTGCATTTCTGTAATAACTATTTTAGAAAAGGGTGCACCTGCTGAAGACTAGTAAAAAATAGTCATTTTTGTCAGCATCACATTCTAAACATTAGCTAAGCGGGTTAATAATCACATAAGGCCTAAATTGGATTGAAATTAGCATCCATCCATTCATCCATCCATTTTCTGCCAGTTATCCGGGGTCGGGTTGCAGGGGCAGCAGCCCATGCCGGGATGCCCAGACCTCCCTCTCGCCAGCCACCTCCTCCAGCTCCACCGGGGGAATACCGAGGTGATCCCAGGCCAGCAAAGAGATATAATCTCTCCAGCATGTCCTGGGTCTGTCCAGAGCCTCCTCCCAGTTGGCCGGAAACACCTCCCCAGGGAGCCGTCCAGGAGGCATCTAAGATAAATGCTCAAACCACCTCAACTATCTCCTTTCGATGCGGAGGAGCAGTGGCTCTACTTTCAGCCCCGCCTGGATATGTAAGCTCCTCACCTTATCTCTAAGGCAGAGCCCAAAGGAAACTCTTCTGCAGTTTGTATCTGTGATCTCATTCTTTTGGTTACATAGACCAACTGGTAAATTTGTAACATTGCTTTCCAGTTCAGCTCTCTCTCCATCGTGGCAGAATGGAACACGGTCTGCATTAGTGTCGACACTATACCGAACTGCCTGCAATCTCCAGCTAGCTTCCTCATGAAGACAAGATACTCAAACTCCTTCACTTGAGCCAATAACATCACCCACGAGGAGAGGGCAATCCAGCCTTTTCTGGTTGAGAACCATGGCCTAAGACCTGGAGGCGCCCATCCTCGATACGATCACCTCACACTTAGCTGCGAACCGCCCCAGAGTTCAGAGGATGCTGAACTTGAATGTTGCAGTCACACGCATTTTGTTTCCAGGACTTGGGCGTTTAAGAACTGGAGCTGCGCAAATATTGTACAAGTTCTAAATCATTTGAAGATTTGATGCCACCCTGTGTCGGTTGGATGGTACTACACATGGTCCACGGGTCCGTCCATTTTGATTTTGACTATTTCATCGACATGGCGGAGGTGGATGAGAGAGATAAGTAACGTCAGGTCCTTTCATGTTTCGGAAGGAAACGACACGTTTTTGTTGAATAAATGGGTTGTGATATCATTGAGGAGTTAGCTAAGTAGCGTGACACCTGCAGTGTTATAGTTAGAACCTGGGCATAAAATCATGTCATAACATACAATAAAATGCTAAATTTACTAGGTAATATCGGTGCTCTGCAAGGTAGGTACAGTAGCTTTTGTTAATAATCTCGTAATATAAAATGACCATATAAAAACACCATGTTACACAATCAGTGATCTTTCATTACAGTCTTATGTCCTGGTGTATAATAGTTTAACAACCACATTACAACTTACTAATTCGATTATCAGTTTCAATTATCAATAAAAACTAGTATGTGTAATTCTGCATACTTGTTCAGGGTTGTCGACTTTGGACAGCTGACTGCCGTGAGATTTTCAATTCGAGACAAGTCCGCCCACACATTTACATGTATGTAACAGTTTTATTGCCTTGTAAATAGCCTGTAGGGCTTGCAAACTACCCCAACGCTTTTGATGTAGCTAATTTTGGGTTTATAATAGAATAATATATATTTGCCCTAAGATTTCTTGCGTGAGAGTCCGAAAGCGTGAGAGTCACGCCGGATGCGTGGGAGCTGGCAGCCCTGTTTAATCTATGAATAAATAGTCACCATCTATGTTAACAGCTACCCAACAAACCAGGGTGGGGGTAATCCGCCTCCTGCCATCTTCAGCATTTCGGGTGAACGTTTGGAGAATAGACTGGAGGTCCACAATAAATTGCTTTAGTTGGTTTTTAAGCGTATAGAGCCCAAAACCGCGGACGATGCGCGATGCTGAAGTATGACATTAAAAGTGCGCCCTTCGGTTTTATGCGTATCATATATGATTCATAATGTGTGGTTTGAAATGAACAGGCCACACGTTGTCAGAGTGTATAATGTTGACGATTATAGAAATATATGAAACGCAGTTTAAATTAATAGCGGCGACGTTACGACGATATGTCTGTATTTTCTGCGCGTCTGTACGGGTGAAGCAGAGGAACCTTGGCACCAGAACCAGAGATGGGTGACGGCGGCACGCCTCCAATCTGCGCCGCACAGATCGAACAGCGAGCACCGTAACACTAAAGATGAATGCAAAGGACACCTAACTTGCTTTTTTTAAAATCGATTTTTTTATTATTATTATTTCGCAAGTTTCTTTTCCATACAGGTCTTAAGGCATCTGCAGAAACCACATTTTTGCAGAAGTTAAAAAATCATTTTCTTTAGATGGCAGCCCAGTACAACTATGTTATTTTTAAAGTTCTCTCTCTCTCTCTTTAAATTATTCATATTGTTGCTTAATTTCTTCCTTAGATTTATTCCAATGGTCAGAAATATCGATTAAATATGTACATAGATAAACACCACTGATACAACAGGTTGCACGTCACAAAATTGTAAAGATCACAGCGAGTGGCAGCACCAGACACAGCTATATACAGGTCCCTAATGTGGCACGCCATCCCGACAACGATTGTGGCTTTGTTCAGGTGGCTTGGGAGGGATTGGGACTGTTCTCTGGCAGTGTGTGTGTGAGTGTGTGTAAGTGTATTTGTGGCTCGTGTGCACCTCCTGCTGATGGCATCTACTCTAGAACCTTGACGCGGAATGTCACGCGGCCCAGGAACTTGTCGCGGTCGTCGTTATTGCGCAGATCGCTGCCCTCCACCTTGCACTCCACGGCCAGCTCTGTGTTGTAGTCCTGCTTGGTCAGCAGCAGCTTCACCGCCACCAGGGGCTGGACGTAGTTGGGCTGTAGGGGACACACAGGCACTCAGCTCATCCACGGCGCGAGCTCCCCCCTGCGTGCAGCCCAAGCCCGGGTAGGGCGTACTCACGTGGGCCTTCTTGCCATAGTAGGGGAAGTACATCTTATTGAACCTGCCCTCCGCTGGGAAATACTGCATTTGCAGTCCAGTGTCTCTCTGTGGAGGAGAAGGTGTAGCAGCAGAGAGCTCACGCGGCACGTCCGGAAGCAGATCAGGATGAGATTTAATCACAGAGAACCTTAGGAACACAGATACCAACTCCATCTTTGCTGAGTTTGCAGATAGCTATAATGATACTACTCCAGCATGATGATAACATGCACACCTAACACACAGACACGACATTTGATATGAATCGATCTACAGAACTGCAGGATAAAAGCCTGGAGAGGGTGTCACTTAAATTATACAGATGATAAAAACTATAGGGTAGAAAGGCAGCGGTTAACTGGCACTGGTCTCAGGTAGGTCCTGAGGTCACAGGTCACCAGTGTTTATGTAAACCCAGCAGCGGTTGGCAAATAAAAATGAAGACATACAAGCAAAGAACAAACTAGACCTTAGACACATCAAAATGCCAAACAGGACATGTCCCAAAACTTTGCACAGTGATGTAATCTTACCATATAAAATATATCTATAATATAATTCTTGAGTACATCCAAACAGTTGTTAGTGGGAGAGTGGTGTGTGTATTTGGTACAGAGCATATGTGTGTGCATGTGTGATCCCAGATACCTTTGCAGTGCAGTTGATGTACGGATCACCTCGTGGCTTCAAACCGATGATCTGCAGAGAGAGAAGAATATGGAAAGGATTTATTAATATATTTCTCTGGCATTTCTGTCAGTATAGGGGTGGCAGAGTGACCTCACACCTCCAAGGTTGGGGGTTTGAATCCTGCCTCGGCTCTGTGTGTGTGGAGTTCTGTAATGTGGGACTCCCCCCACAGTCCACACAGAGGCAAAGTGACAGGACAGGCAAGGTAGGCAATTGCCCAGGGCCCCCAGCTGGGAGGGGGCCCCAGGGGCGACTGATTATAAGGCACATTGCAACAACAAATGTGCTTTATTTGTGTATTATGTTTTTAACCAAAAAATTAATATGAAAATGATTTGTGTTTAATTTAGACTATAATAAATGTTACTATTTATTTAGACTTGATGTTAAAATAATAGTAATACATTTTACTGTCAGAGGAGGGTGAGTTTAAGGGCCCCATTGAGTCTTTTTTTGCTTAGGCCCCCCAGAGTCCCTAGTAACAGTGCTTTGTGTGTAGAATGAGCAGGTGTTTCACTGTCGGAGGCCAGTTCACTGATAATGAGCCTCTCCCCCACAAAAGTCCCTCAAGGAGAGACAAAGCCCTGATACTGCAGCTGCCTGTGTGCTGGACTGGGGCTATGTCTCATGTTCCCCTATCAGCCGGACCACATGACTCTTCTGATGAATGAAGCGAAACGCAGAGGGCCACAGCTTGCGGGAACCTGGAGAACAGGTGCCTTTTTCAGTCCCACATGTTCTGGGACCTGCATGACCTCCAGCAAATCTCATGTGGACTGGGAAGAACGACAGATATGCGCTGTGGAGGAAAGAGGAAGGACTCACCCTATTCATCTTGATCACGATGCAGGGTTTTCCTTCAGCGTAGCCAAAGCTGGCATCTGACAGGCCAGAGCACTGCCTCAACGTGCTGCGTTTGAACTGGCAGACCTTCTTCTCCTGCTCGGCGTCCTGTTCGAAGTACTCGTGAGGCGTGCACAGCTCGTTCTTCTCCTGCTCGGTATCATTGTACTCTGGGGGAGGGAGGTGCACAGGGGCAGAGAGAGAGACGTGCCCGTCATGTACACGGTGCGTCGGCAAATGACGCACATTTGCCCTCACATACATTAAAGCTTAAATCTCACATGCCCTGCTGAAATGTGTCTGGATAGTAAATACCTACCTCAGAAACTCGCATGCAGAACTGCACTGGATGCCTGTGCCCAGGCCTGGGTAAGATGGAGGTTCTTTGCTGAAGTGTCTGCGATGCAGTGGAGAGTCTGTGATGTAGTGAAGAGTCTGTGATGCAGTGGAGCGTCTGTGATGTAGTGAAGGATCTGCGATGCAGTGGAGAGTGTGATGTAGTGAAGAGTCTGTGATGTGATGTAATGAAGAGTCTGTGATGCAGTGGAGAGTCTGCGATGCAGTGGAGAGTCTGTGCTTGGGCAACTGCGATGCAGTGAGGATTCTCTGCTTGAGTGTCTGTGATACAGTGGTGGTTGTCTACTGAAGTGTCTGTGATACAGTGGAGGGTCTATGCTGGAGAGTCTGTGCTGCAGTGTCTGCAGTGCAGTGGGAGGGTGTCAACGTCACGGAAGGGCTTACGCTGCAGGAAAGACTCCAGATTATGGACATACTGGTTGTAGCTGCTCTGGACTGTCCGGTTGAAGACGATCTCCATGGATTTGGGCCGGATCACCAGCCCTGGGAGGCAGAGAAAGTCCCAGCAGTGGATTATTGGTAGGTTTCATTTCATCCTCCAATCAACGCTTTATCTTTCCTGCAAGCCAAAACAGTACCTGGATTGGACACTCGGTCCCGGTACCGTGGGGCATAGTCATCCAGTGTCTGCAGCATGACCCACATGGTGAGGCTGAACATCCCAGCCAGGAAGGCGTAGAACACCAGATAGAACAGGAGGATGAGTGCTGGAGAGGGAATGAGAAAGCTATCACACCATCCTGGAACACTCCCCTACCCCTGGCTGACAAATCAAACCTTACTGCATGCTGATGACCCACTTCTTCTGGGTACCACCTCATAGACCAATTTAGACATGAAAACCGGAAAGAGGAAGGAAATTACAGTATCGTTGCCCAAAACCAAATGCTTCCTCTGAGCCAGCCAACAAGTCATTTATCATTCATCTTCCCAGCCAGCCAATCATGCGACCAAGCAGGGGTCCATTGTACAACTAACCAGCCAATCAGCACTCAGAACCAAACATGTGATTCTGCAGTAGTGAATGTTCCTTGGTCAATCAAGCACATACACACCCAGTGTCATCTACTGTCAAACACATACACTGCATTCTAATTCGATGTCACCCAAACACACACTCCATCTAATCCACTAACACACCTACTCAATCCATTGAATCAAATCCACACAAACTCCCATCTAATCCATTGTCAATCTAATACACACACCCATCTATACATACAAAGTGAATACATACATTCCTGTCCAGTCTACTTTCAGTAAACACAGAGAGACTAAATGGCCAAAACTCAGCATCAGTTTGGCTTTTCCCTACACTATACATCACCCTGCCATGTCACATCCACACACCCATTCCAACATACACCTACACCTATTTTGTACATCTCTAAAAAGAAGAAGGACATGTTAGCATGGTCACTGTCACTGGCAAAATATACTCATTCGGAAAACAGGATAGGGGTTCTGGCATGTGTGCTGGAGAGGCAATGTAGAACCAGCGTGCTCAGTGGGCTTCTTAAGTATGTCAAGCGCTCCGGAAAAGCAGCCAATCTGAGGACTGACACCTCTGATCCCACTCTTGAAGCTGATCCCATTAGTGCTAAGATCCTCAGAAAGATACCTCAGCTACATCAGGAGAAGAACAAGATCATCCACTTCCCATGTCAATCAGAGAGATCAGTCAAAAGCAGACAGTTTTATTAGACTCGCAGTAACATCAGTGCTTCCATCAGGGAATCACTGTGTGCTTGTCACACCAGGAGCAATTCTGGGATTTTTCTTAAGGCGATAGGGTAAGAGGGGCCATAATTCATATAGAAGGGCTAACCTTATCATTAGTCAATGATGTGTTTTGAATCAGCAAGTGACAGGAGAGGGGGCCCTCCCAGGACCAATCATCCTTCAGCTGGGACCAGTGCCTTTGTGGCCCTGCCCTGTATACATCCCTGTAAACATTAGACTTTGGGGTGAGTGAAGACAATAACATTAACCAAAAGCCAGGACACACTTGCACATGGGAGACCCTCAGGGCAGCAAAGCCTGGCCCCTGGGTCCATTAAAACTATGTGACGTATAAGTTACACATAAGCAACTTGTGACTTCCTCACGTCACCAGTATAAATAAATAACGCCCATCCCAAAATTAATTACTTGATAATGTGTTCATTACTAACATGGGTTAACCTACTCTTATATGGCATCCATCTAATAGTGCTACGACAGCCATGGCACTAAATATGTTTCTTCACTCGAAAAGAAAATAACATCTAAAAATGACCTTCTCCGTTTCACCAGTACACAGTACTATGCGCATCTTAGGCAGCACTCCCTTCGTTACTACATTTCCCATAAAGCATCTGTGCTCGCTGGGAAAACCCGTTTGACCTTGAGATGGCGCCGCGCCTCGCTGCTCCAACTTTACGCCAATTAATCGTTTCAGCGGTGGATTGCTTCATATTACAGTGCAATGTTATATCAATATTTTATGGGCGGCATACCTCCAGCAAAGATAGTAAATCTTAAAAAGCTTTTTAAAAGTCAGTTTCAATGATGCATTTCCGTTATCTGCAATCCTATATCGATTAGCGTCCTAACAATATGAGAAAAAAATTAGACCATATTTTGACTAATGCCTTCGGTAACGTCTGATGTGAAGACTGGGGGTTAGTGGGGAATCGGCAGATTTATGCACATTTCAGATGAATGTGGAGTCCGCCACTGGGAACACGGGTGCTGCAGTCCGGCACAGTCAGGCTGCGGTACGAGTCCATCTCGCTACCAAGCTTTGCTGGCAGGGGTCCGAAAGCATAGGGAGTTATTTATGGAAACTTAGTGCCCACCGCAAAATATATGGGTTCCCGTCAATGCCACCAATCCCACATCTTGCACTGGGATGTAGATGCCAAACGCGATCGGTCAAGAACTTAAATGCGCATTCGCATATATGACATTTCGCCTTGCCTGGTGGTGTCACCAAGAAGGCATGATGGCATTAAATATCACCGCACGGCCAGCTCCGTCCCCCCTCATGCGGGTCCTCCTCTCAGGACGAGCCTGCTTAACATGAGTGACTCAAAAGCACATTTAACTGCACTGCGGTGACACTGCTCGTTATATCCGCCTCCCACCCCAAAGCAACATCTGAGTCCCAGCCTCTTTGATGCCGCCAGCTCCTGGCATAAAACAACCCCGTAGAAATACTGCTGCGTTTCGTTCATCGGGGACGTTACGAAGAACCCTATTATTAATCTGATCATTATTTGGTTTATAAACCTGGCAGCACAGACCTGGGGGGATGTTTCATGATGGAAGCGCCTGTCTGATCACACTTCGCTACAGCTGTGTATCGAAAAGCAGCGCTGGCCATTCGGTCCGAATGAGCCGAGCGATTCACCGGCGCTTCTCTCTGATGCGTCTCTTGCCATTAATGAGTACATAATATTAATGGGCAATAAAGATGCTGTTTTTGTGCTGTATATGTCTCGTTTTAACATATAACTACAAAGGATCCGTCATTCCGGAAGATTTGCAGGGACGAGGAAGCGTTTTGGATGTAGACACCCAGCTAGCCTACAGAAAGCAATTATTTTAAAAGAGCCCGATAAATAGGCTAAGGACATCTCCTTAAAGAGATTAAGAGAAAAGATTAAGTTTTTTTGTATTCCGCTGAGGTTAAAAAGTAAAAGGTTAAATGAATGAAATCGGCCACATATACACATATTCCAACTAATTCAGTGTCGGATTTCTTGCTATATAGCCTAAACCATGTCCGCATCGTTGCCTATCCATTCCATGCCTACATCTTCCTTCACAAGAACCGGCATCTTACCCCAGCTGCTGGCTGTCCGACCCATGAACTCTCCATTCCGCGGATTATAGAAAAAATCTTTCCAGCTGGACTGGTTCTGTTCTTCGGTTTTTTCCTCCTTGTTCGACATGGCTTCACTTGTTTGGCTAAAAGGCGTGCGACTGGCAGTTTTCGAATAAGGTTTTTGTGCGGTGCCGTGCGGCTGTAGTGCTGAATGGAGAAACCGGCGAGGTCCCCAGCGGCGTTGCTTCTGAGCGCACCGAACCGCACCGGACCGCAACGCAGCGCAGCGCAGCTCACACTTGGCGAGTCCGAAGGAGGGTATACGGACAAGCGCAAGCGCAGTGTGCCCATCCCCTACCCCTGCTCTCTTTAAGTCACTGGATTAAAAATATTATCGATGTGATTTCAGCATCCTTCAGACTGGGAGGCAACAATTGTGTTTCCCCCTGCACTTTTTACTTTTTGCATTGGGGAATTCTATTAGCTAGATAAGAGGTTAACAGCTCTATTTAACTGGATCAAAGTCCTGCAGATTTTCACCTGGACCCATCAATCCGTCCTATATGAGAAACCTTATATCGGAAGACTTCTGCAGTGAACCAGGGCTAGATTGGTGCTAGTATAGCTCATCACAAACATCTGTTTCTTGAATTACAGACAATGCTAAGGTTCATAATGAGATTATTAGCCATGATTCCTTTCTAAATAACATCCAACCATCCACCACAGGTCAGGATCATGTGGGATTAATTATGTCACACAAATATGTTTGATTTTCATCAAAGACATAAAACTATTTGAGCAAATAAAGCAAAAAGGAAAGCAGAGGAGAATTCCGCATTACTGAGCACACATACGTACTTGTGACTCAGCGCTCAGGAATCAATTTCGTATAATCAGCAAACAGCAGTTCTCTCGGGATTAAGCTTAATGCGAAAGCCGACATGGTAATGGATCTGAAACATTTCGAATGGAAAATCTCTTGTTTATATGAACAAGATGAAAGGATGTTCACACGTTTGTTTACATTACCAGGCAGAACTGTTTTTTTTAAATATAACGTACTTCTCTTGGACATGGGTCATGTGACATTCACATAGACACCAGCTCAGTAACTGGGCATTCCTGTAGAACGTTCTGGAGGCTCCATATTCATTCCAGACATTGCTCCCTGGCAGGAGCTGGATCTCTTCATATTATTAATGTTATTAGAGAATAAATGCACCATTCTGTCATGCTGTATGTCCACCTCGAGTGCGCTGGGGCCTTTCTGCTCAGGACAGAACCACTTTGGCCTTCAAACCAAAACCCTAACCATTTTATTAGGATTTTTTAATTTACATTTTTATTGTGGATGAACATGTTGAAATGTTCAGTTTAATGAATCATGGGGGCGTGCCGTGCCTCAAAATGCTATTTCCACCACAAAAATGGACCGGATTCCTAATGCAAAAGCTCTTCACATGTTGTCCTGACTATACATCATATGACTACATCATTCATTCATTCACACCTACACAAGTGCCCTCTGGGAGTGACCACTCACATGACTTATCAGCTGTCTCTATTTCCACTCACTAACAGCTGTTACATTATACCATCTAGCTCCAGGTCTTAATGGTTTACATTTAGGCACAGCTTTTTTTTATTTATATAAAAAATATAATCATTTTGTTGATAAGGAAATACAAATGTTATATCAAATTGTATGCTGGTTTTTATATATTTTAGTGAAAGAGTAAGGAATGTATGGACTGAAATACAAAACAAACAATTTTAGTAACTCAATGGGGTTTTTGAAGTCTCCCCAGATAAGTCCTCGTTTTGGGCCCCTGTCCGGGCACCCAAGCAGTTTTCCACAAATCAGTGGTTTGTCCGGGTTTAGCTCTTTAGCTCATCTGACCTAGTGTAGCAAGTTACTGTGAAGCACCGATTATCAATATATGGGAGCCACTCAGTATCACCACCCAGCGTGTGCCAGCCTCAGCCTCATGTTTACTTGAAACGAATGAAACGATATGCGACGTGCAGGTGTGTTTCTGCTCACAAGTAACAACAGCTTCCGGGATCCACGGAAACCACACTTTATTTTTGTATTCGCGTGAACAGTGAATTGCATCGTTTGCTTAAAGTTTAGCAAACTTTAGTTTAGCATTTTGTCATTTTTGTTGAAAATAACTTGTACACACTTATACTGTGTCAGTTGTGTGTAGATTAATTAAAAATGCTATCTTTCACCATTTTTATTATAAATTGCTCATATTTTATGACTATGGCTGCTTGCAGGGTAAAGGCATAAGCCATTTTTATTTAATTTATATTTGTGACATTTTGTGATAGTGTCCTCTTTTTCGTCTCACCAAATTTGGTAACCCCACTAAACCTAAAACCTATTTGCCGGCAGTATATTGTCATTCACACACAAATCTAGCAGTCTACCTACCTGACAGACTACCTACTGTGAACTGCACACTGTGGCTATACAATGGCCACAGGAGCAGAACTCACTTTGTTCTTGACTGATTCTCTGCTTTAGAAATGTAAGACGTTTGTAAGATTTAGAATAAACAAATTCTTGACGCAGAAGAGATTGAAACAGAAAGACCAGATTGAACAAGCCACCACGAGGGTTTCACCTGAATCACCGTGACTCACATATTTCTCACAATTAAAGGTATAGTTTTAGATACCATATGAGCCCAATTTCAGTAGCTGGGTGGAATTCCTCAATGCCTGAAGCCCACAGATCCTTCAGTGCTGCATTAGGCTGGGTCAGCACTTCCAGCTCAGCCACAGAAGATGAGAAGCGCTGTGAGTATTTATTGATTTTTTTAAAGTTTGTGTCCATTTGTAACTGTAGTCGGCACCAAGCTGTCTACGTCTCCACAGCATTACTCACGGTAAAGACTTGGCACCTGGAAAAATGGAGAAATCAAACGGTTCCTCAGTCAGCTTTTATAGCAGGCTGGTTGTGAGGTTTCTTATTCACTGGCCACCACGTCTCTACCCATGATCATACTGGATTTTGGAATAATCTGCTTGCAAAGCTGCACTGTAAAAAAAGAAAAATGGGGTTTATTCAGTGGAGATGGTATTCTAAATTGTTCTGACACACAAACGTTAATTACTGTGAAGTAAAAATGCACATCAGACCAATGAAGCTCACCCAAACGATGTCTAAACATACATTTGTGAATAAACTGAATTTCCGATTTGTTGTTGGCACAGCAGGTCGAGAGCCAAATGGCTGCCCGATCTGATGCCTGCCCGGTCATTGTGTGTATGTGCACATTATATCTATACAGTGGATTCGCAAATGTCTTGATATCCCAGCACTACTTGTGAACACAGGCACAAACGATTTTTCTCACAGTTTGGGTGTAACAGTTAGATGAGTGAAACAGTCCTCTATTTAAATACAAGGGAATGCGATTCTTACAATTTGTACGGACATCATATCGCAGGGAGTTTAAGGTACGCTAAACCATTCTTACTCTGTCACAGAAAAAAATCCTTTGCTAGCTTTGGAATTTTTATTATTATTCCCTTTATAGATTATGTAACGTCTGTATGTTTAAATATCAGTTTAAAGATTACATCGCGTTGCGCGCGTTTTCCGGGACACTCATTTTCATCCTTACTGTTTAAATCACTCCGAGACGGGTTTATGAGAAATTTATGTTGAACTCCTATTTACTTTATAAAAACCCCAGTATTTTGTACAACAAAATCGCATAGATAGGACAAAACACTATATGCATGCTGTCTTAGTATATTCAACTAAATACTTTTAACTTTCTAATTTCTTGTCATGCCATCCTAAGTTTTGTTGTATCTCTTCTTCCTACCAGATCAGTCATTGTTATTTATTTTTTTCTTCGTTTATCGCTGGTTTCTGAGTTCGCGCAGGCGGCATTTGTATTGTGTTTCACGGGGAGGCTATTCGCATAACCAATCGACAAAAAAATATTTAAAGTCCCATCCCAAAGTACCAAAAAGGTACCCCAGCTGGTTTGGTACTTTTAGTACTGGAACTTTCGGTACTGGTATTCGACTGGAAGTCAGTGTAAAGGGGAAAGTACCAAAAGTACCGTACTAAAACCGCCCTAAATTCAGCAGGTTATTGCATTGCAACTTGCATTGCAATTTTTTTCTAGAGAAGTTGCTGCAAAATCAGGAATTTTAGCCTCCGAGGTATCCGAGGTACTGAATAAAAAAACCGTATGTCCACTGTTGTTAATTCTATATTCACGTCCAATCCATTACTAATAGCAACATCAGTAAACGGCTATCTACTGACCATGGAAGAAGCTTGTATTTCAAACAGATTTTTCATTGATTGAGCCAGTAGAATATCTTTATAAGCCAAACTGTAGAAACACTTTTGTCTATGTACCGGTGCCTGCTGTGCTTGAAAACTTATTGAGAAGTTGTGATTTTTTAGGAACTTTACTTTGCAGACAAGAACACTTACCAGGTGTTTACAGGTCATTCCGGGATGGCAAATACTTTAGGCAGAGTAGTGTTTGTGCTGACGAAGAGTTTGAAATCAGCTTGGCTCTTTACATTGACGAGTTTGAAGTTTGCAACCCTTTGGGCACATCACGGAAGATCCACAAAATAGTTGCAGTTTACTGGGTCATCCTAAATTTACCAGCAAAGTTTAGGGCAAATCTAACATCTATCCATTTGGCAGCTTTAAGAAAAAGTGCTGATGTTAAGAAATTTGGGTATGAGAAATGTTTGGAACCACTATTAAAAGATCTGAAGTTAATTGAACTACATGGGGTTTTTGTGGAAGCCTTGACAACCTTTTTTGGAGTAAAAGTGTTCTGTGTTTGTGCAGGTAATCTGGGAGCACATAGTTTAGCAGGATTCCAAGAAGGTTTCACTGTAGATAAATTTTGTTGGTTCTGCTTGGTCAGTCACAGTCAGATAGCGACTGTCAGCACGAGAGAATTCTGTTTGAGAACTGTTGAGCAGCACAATGAATTTGTGGAGGAGGTTAAGCAAAACAAAACTCTTACGAGTGTAAATGGAGTGAAAAGAGTGTGTTCAGTAAGCACTTGGCTTTCTTCCATCGTGTGACAGGATTCCCCTCAGATATTTTGAAGGAGTTATTCCAGTGGAATTAACACTGTGTCTCCAAGATTTAATTTCTGAAGGGTTTTTCACCCTGGATCAACTTAATTGTAGTATCACGTCATTTCCCTAAAAATACTCGGACAGAGTCAATAAACCTAAGATCATTTCTAAAGCAGCTCTTTCCAAGCAGTCTATTGGAGGCAATGCTCATGAAAATTGGGCACTGTTGCGACTGCTTCCTCTAATGATAGGTAGTAGTGTTCCAGTGGGTGAATCATCATGGGAAATACTGATGGACCTTAAAGAGTTGAAATTGTTGTATCCGACAAATTCACAGAGGAAACATTGTGTTACTTAGCATTTAAGCTGTCAGATCACTGCTTACTACTTACAACAACATTTCCTAAGTTTGTCTTAAAACCAAAGCATCATATTATTGAGCATTACCCACACCTTGCACGCTGTTTTGGGCCATTGGTAGATCTCTGGACCATGAGATTTGAATCTAAGCATGGTCTCTTTAAAAAAGTTGCCCGTAATGTGCATAATATGACAAACGTGCTGCTTTCTCTAGCTACAAAGCATCAGCAGTTAATGGCATACCATTTGGATGGACAGAGACTTTTTAAGACTGACCTTTACATTAAGAAAGTGAAAGCTGTTCAGGTGTCATCTTTGAGCATTGAACAGAGATCTGCCGTTTTAAGAAAATTTCCATTTGTGGACACCATCTCCATCTCTCATACGGTGCGACTGTTTGGAACAGAATATGCCCAAGACATGATTATTACAGCTGGGCATTGCTTTGGGCAGCCAGAGTTTTTCAAGCTATTGAACATTGTAGTCTATGCTGACAAAGTGTTATATTGTTTTAATTAGATTTATAATAAATTCCTCATCATAGTTCTTTTTTATTTACCTGAAATGTATGTTTCACAGGCACTGCTGCGCCACATTGTGATCTCTAAAGATGAAGCACAGCGTGTTCAGCTTTTACAAGTGCCAGAGTCAGTGGATGTCCTCATTGATGTTATAAAATGAAAAATACAGCTTCAGGGAGATTTTGTGTTACAGTTTGAGGACCCTGATTTCGAAAATGCACTCTGCAATTTGTCAGAGATCTCAGTTACCCCATGGTCGTGCTGTTCTACATATTTAGTGGAAAAGTGTATCCCAAAGTGAAGAGCATGATTCGTCCATAGCGTCTCTGGATACTGCCAGCTTAAGTATCTTAGGAGGCCCCTCAAACACCTCACTGTCTCAGAGTGGCCTTCTCCGTTTCTTATCCCATCTCTGTCCTATGATATTGAACTTGAGCTAAGAAGAGGGAATGAGTCATATGAAAAGACTAAAACGGGCATTGAGGTGACAAGGGACATAAAGATGGAAATACTGGACAAAATTGCTCAAGCAGCATTTGACATAAAAGCTTATCCTGAACATCGCGAACTCGAGTCCATTGCTTCTGCTTTGATTCTAAAATATCCTTGCCTCAAAGAGCCAGGTAAAGGCAAGGGGTATGAGGGATGACTGGTCAGCATCAGGAACAAGCTGAACAATTACCGAGCTAAGTTGCGAGAGGCAGGTTGTAGTGACAGGAAACAAAAGGCAGATGGGGAGACAAGTAAATACACCCTAAAAAGGGCTAAACGTGGTGAAGTTAAGTTAGGATGTCCCTGAACATCCAAATGAATATAATGATGCCTCACTTGAGAAGCAAAGAATTCTCTTGGTGGAATCAACTAAGAAAGCATGACTGGATGACTCCTTCATAAGGCAGACAATGGACATAACCTTCTCTCTGAGGAGAAGGGAGGTGGTTGAGGAGCAACCCATGGTGGCAGAAATACAGGATAGATGGCCTGTTTTGTTCTTTAAAGAACAGGTAAGAGTTTATCATTTTGTGCCCCATTTTTATTTTAGCACGTGGTCTGAATTCTTATTAGTTTTCTTCCGATGTTTACATTCTCTTTGGGCATGTTGATTTCTGTACTTCACAGATCCGTGAGGAGTTTCCACGCATCACCAACAGAGCTGCAGTGGAGAAGTACACACCTAAACTTCTTCACCTGTACTGTGCCCAAAGAGGAGCTTTTGGGAAGGAAATGGGGGACATCCTAAGGAAAATTGATGATGAGGTATGATGTAGTGCAGATATTTAACTTTGCACAATCATGTGAAACAAATCTATATCCCTGATTTGCACGCTGGTTTGCTTTGGTCCTGTTTAAATACTGCTTTATATTTTTTAATAGACCTCTAACATTGTTAGACGCTGACGAGGGCTTCCTTTGTTTCTCCGGGAGCAGCCAGAGGAACTTTTTAAACAATGTCTTGTAAATATTAAATATCGGTTTAAGAATTGTGCAGAAATAATTTTCAAACCTAGAGCTCTAGAGACCCGGGAATGGTTAAATATAGTTTTTGTGTTTCAGTAGGCCCACTTCAGTCTGTGATCTGTAAAGGACATTTAAAAGCTGTGCTCTGTGTGTACTACAGGACACTGATCGAGAAGATGTAGCTACCATGGGAGTGGCTGTGGCCATACCACAGGTTCTAAAGGACTGCGTAGCAGCCGCTTCTCCAACAGTGCAAAACTTTGCCATCATTTTGGAGGAGACAGTAGTTTTGCAGGACATCCTAGATCTTCTCACTGCCATAGCATTCCTTTTTGGCCTTCTCTACGCCCTCAATATTTCCTACCCAAAGGCCCTTCAATATACTTTTGATGCATTTCAAAATGTGTTCATGGACATTGGCTCTCAGAGCACACAGCGTGTGCGATCATTGAAGAACAAACTCTTACTTTAAGCTTTGGCAGGATATGTGCACTGGTTCACATGTTTGTATTGACAGGAACACGTTGATATGTTTGTATTGACAGTTAACCAGTGATGTTTAAGAACTTTGACATTGTCATACCTTTTGTCATACCTCAGCCTTCTTTGCCACCTCAGTGTTTGTTCTCAGGTATGCTTTTAATGCATTTTAAAATGTGCTTATGGCACCTGTCAAGGTTATATGGACAGTAACTTGTTTGAAACTGCACAATGTGAAACAGTTTTGTTTGTTTTTTTTTACTTGGGAGTAATTTGGGGGAATTTAGGAAGAATTATGAAATGTTCTGAATGATATTTTTGAGACTGAATCTGAGGAACTGTGGAATAGGCAATATGTTTTTTTTTATTTTATTATTTTTCTATTTTAAAATTAAGGTGTTTAACTGGTGCAGTTCTTTTCATTGTTCAATACACCCTAGGTGGCAGTCAAATAAATACATACATTTGCAAATTTTTGTATGATGGATTTGTTTGAGAACTTAAATTACAGAATTATTTATGGGCAATGAAAAATAATGAATGTAGTGAATTGGGAAATAACTGTAAATAAAACTGTAAATAACTGTAAATAACTATTCTCAATTCACTTTTTGTAGTTCTGTGAACAATACTATTTATTGAACAAACAAATCTGAATGAAGAATTACAAATTGTGACCACTAACAAATATTCGTTGGAGCAACCATGTAATATTAGTTGGACTAATTTACTAATACCATCATTGAGAAAACTCAAAAATCTTACTGCATAAGGTTGCTTTGAAATTTGTAATATTCTCAACTATTCTTTTTTTACGGTGTGGGGCAGCACTCCCTGCACTAGAAATCCACTGGGCTTATCTACAGCACAAAGACAGAGGGGGAGCTGGCCATCACCCTGTTTGTTCCCACAGCACGCATGCTAATGCTGGTTTCCTGGCCCACGGTGTATTAACATTGCCCTCTAAGCCGATAGCATTCCCGCTAATACTGCCATGATGATAATAATAGCATGTTGGCTCATATCATTCTTGCCAATGTCACTACACCATTGCACACTGCTTGAACACGGCCACAGCATGTTAGTCCCGTGATCATGGCAATTGCTCCTACATTTACTTTTATTTAGCAGGCTCCTTTTTTCAACAGTAAAATAAAATTGTGAAAACAGGGCTGTTCAGTCCCTGGAGCAATTGGGCTTTAGGGCTGAGCCATACACTGCCCTATATACAATACTAGCTGGTGGTGTGTAACACTTTACCGCAGCTTTCTTGATAATGTTGCTGTGCTAGCCCACATTACTCTAACAGCACTATGTTAGCTCAGCATCCTTAATAATCCTGTGAATCAGAATCAGAAAAACATCGTTGATTCCCGCGGGAAACTGCTCCTGTTACAACTGCACAGATAGACAGAGACACAAATAAACACCATGAACACCATGCAACAAAACAATAAGGTAATAAATCAAAACAGAAATCAAGTGAACACGATATTTGATTTTTGTTTTTGATTTATTACCTTATCATTTCCTTGTAGTGTTCATCATGTCCACTTGTGTCTCTGTCTGTCTGAGCACTTGTAACAGAAGTAATTTACCTCCGGGATTGTGCCACACTAATTCATAGCTTCATTGTTACTAATGCTATGAAGGTCCTAATGTTCTCTAAATGAATTTAAAGTGATCAGTTGTCACAGAAACGGACAGCAGTCAAGCCACGGGCTCTACAGAGGCTGATACATTATTGTGGATTGTGCATTCCAAAGGTCCACATATTAATACCCTGATGCATTTTGTGCAAAGTAGATTTACGTTACACTTGCTTCATAAAAGATAATAAAAAACATATATAATCATACTATAATGTACTTCATGAACTCTAACCCCACACTTTAGGGAAAATATTCCAGCAAGGAACCGAAAAAAGAAAACCAAAACGACAGTAAAAGCCTAGAGAAAAAAAATGCCGTCTGAACGAAACATGCAAATCCGGAAACAAGACGCCGAGATGAAAGGCCAGGAAGGAGAACGGAGGAGATGGCGCGCGGTTGACGCAAGCTCATAAAGACAAGGAGCGGACAAGACGCCTGAGAAAAGCCAACTGCATTCTGGGAAAAACTGCTGTTTTGGGAAATAGTATCAGCCAGTTGATAAGAAGTGACCGAGACGCACAACATCTGCAGCGTGTATTTATGCAGCGCAATAGTATGGTGGAAGTCATGTGAAATTGAACAGTGAAAGACATTAACACGTCCTCCGTACATCTGTGACAAAAGACTGATTTTTGGCAAGCGTTAACTTAACATATAGGCCCAAGATGTACAGAATATAGCCTATTGAGAAACCAGCTATGATCCACTTTTTATTTTATTTGTTGATTTTCATGTTGTTTGATATATTCACTAGAGGTGTGCGATACTGCTAAATTTGGTATGGATCCGATACCAAGTAAACACAGGGCCAATATCACCAATATCAATATTGATACCAATACTTTTTACTTACAGAAGCAGCTTATGTACTATGTAGGGGTCAGCAATGCATCATCAATGTGCAATCTTATTTTATTTTCATAACCACCAAATGATTTTGTGATTTCTGCACTCCACATTTAATTAGTTTATTATGTGTCTGTTAAAGCTCAGGACAGATTTTAGCACGTCTAGCAAAATGAAAAACGTTTTTTATTATTATAATGAACTTAATTTAGAAACGTGAAATCTGCATTAATTATTGGAAAACAAATGTTTTAAAACTTAAATTGCTCTTTTCAAGTTACTTATTTACAAACAACAATAAAAAAAATCTCCCTTTGAGTACACTTATCTGCTTTCTTAAACAAAGTGCACACAGTTATTTGTGAAAATTAAAGTAAATAAATCTTTTTCTCCCATGTCTCCCTGCTCTCACTCAGCCGCTGTCTAATCACGTTCACGCCCGTAGAGTCACGTGACACTACGACAACAAACCACAGCCTTGCAAGGGGGAGAAGGAGGAGCAAAGCGAGCTGCAAGATGCAGACGGAGCAGTTTGTTCGCACAGATGTGTTTACTTTTGGGAGTGTAGAGCAGAGAAATTTGAACAGTATCGATCCCATCACGCTAGTATCGATCCGATGTCAATACCAACCTTGGTATCGATACTACCGATATTTGGATCGATCTGCTCACTCTCAGAATACGGATAAACCGTTATTATTATTATTATTGTTATTATTATTATTATTGTTATTATTATCATCATCATCACAATGGTTGTTGTTACAAAAAGGAACCTACAAAGGTCTACAGCCTGATGACTGCTCTGTCACTGTGACACACACTCCGCGAAAGGCCCATTTGAAGCATTTTTCTTTCTTGTGTAGTCGATCTGAAATATAAATAGAATTATTACCGTTAGTACATGTAGTGGGGCTGGCCGACAGGGGTAAATTCCGCCCTCGTAGAGTATTTAAAGATGGCGGCCGCCACAGTACACATGTTTATGATCAGATACGGACTAACCCTGCGGCTTCGCTTGACTGAAATCGCGGTAATCGTTTCGAGACCTCGTTCCAGTGTTTAACTCCACTGCTTTAGCAACCAGCATTTCTTTATGGTTGAACTGCGATGGCTATCGGGAGGTAAGTAACGCTGAACTGAAGTTTATCAGATAAGCAAACCGTGCGTCTCATATATGCCTTTTAGTATTAGAACGGCGTGAAATTCCCCGGTGTGGAATTACCCTGAGTGCTGGTCAAATTGCTGTGGTTCCAATGATTTTTTTGTGGTTGGAGGGCTGTGAGTTGTCACATTGGGGTACACTCCAAATGCCACATTTGATGTGGTGGGTTGAGCCAGGTACTGTTGTGTTGTTGTTGTTGTTTTTCTCTTTTCTTTGTATACTGTGCCATTTTTTCCTTAGCAAAATAAAACACCTTGTTTATATACCACAGTCTCTTAACTGAAAAGAGCCTTGCTAAGGGGTGCCTTGCCCTTCCATAAACTGGGGTGACGTCATCTCGATCTTGTGAGGACCTGTCTCCCTGGGTGCCTGAGAAAGCTCTTCACCCGCAGTTTCGCCCAGGGCTGTCTACCCCTGCTTTCTCAATTGTATGTCACTTTGGATTAAAGCATCTCCTAAATAAACTGGACAGGGACTGATATCCCCAGCATGGATTCCAAGCCTCCACATCCCATGCATGTTGTATCAAAGACCTTCTCCACACCCAGGACTGTACTAGGTGTCCCTGGATAGATGGATGGATGGATGGATGGATGAGAGGAGTTTGCCCTCGACTCACACCTGCCTATTACGGAAGTCCCTTGCGATTGTGGTAGCCTGGAGCCCGTCTTTCTTTGTTCTGACATTCCTTGCTTGGAAACTTGACACCCTGCCAGGCATCACTGGTTGAGCACGGAGGCCATTCTGCAGCTAAGCCAAACAATGTATGAAAGCTGGGCCTCATTTGTAAAGCACAGTGTCGCTTTTAACCTCCGGCCCGAGGCAGGCCTTGACTCTCAGACTCACACTCAGTAGCTTAAGCAGAAGCTGTCATAAAGCAGAGGGCCAGGCAAGTGGGCATTTCCGTGCTCAAGTCTGACTTCTCAACATAGTTTGAAGCTCCTAAAAACAAGTACATGGCTCTAGGGTGGGTTACACAAAAAACATAATGCAAACAAAAGAACAGGACGGCAATTATGAATGATCTGGGTGCTGAGGAACACCAGTGTGTGAAATAAGAGCTGAAAAATGCTCCTTCACTAACAATTTGAGACGATGCTGTGTCGCCTACCGTTTAATTTCACGGTAATACTGTTTTCAACCACACGGTGGTAACAAAAACACCAACAGCAATTGAGAAACATTTAGCCGGTGAAAGTAATGTGCGTGGATCAGTGCGTTAGAGTACAACGTATTAACAACATTTAAAGCTGCGTTATAAAAATATTTATTGTGATGCCTTCTAACCTGACTAAATAATGAACAAGCCATATTTAGAATAAGGACACTTTGCATTACCAACCACTGTAAAGCTGCAAAATGAAATGTGGCAAGACGCAGGGTTAACGATCCATGGTGGAACAAATAAACTAAAAGAAATATATATATATATATATATAGATAGATATATAGATATATAGGGGCGCGTTAAAATTCTGGATGAAAATGCCAGCAGGGTACAAGAGAAGATGAAAAACAAGGCTGCCTTTCCTCCAAGGTATAGTGAGCAGGTACATTGCAAAATAAAGCAACAAATTGTTATTTAGATCCTTTTTGATAGCGTGAAATTAGTTTCTTTGCATTGGTTAGAATAATTTTACTAGCAATCGGTTTGTACTTTGCTACAGACAAGATAAGAAGCTGAGAATCCATCAGAGCACCATCAGTCAGAGAACGAGAGAGAGACAGCAAGAGAGCACAGCACGGCCATTGGGGAAAAAGGACGCACATGACACGGAACACACTCATTTTTACATAACTACATAATTACATAATTACATTTTACATCATTTAAACCTGGGCATTAAACATTACTGTTTGTTGCAGCTTTTAAATTAAGTCAGTTTAGCCATATATTTTCATAAAAATTGAACTTCTTTAAAGTAAAGTAACTATTTACTTGTTTGTTTTGGCTCTTTTCTCGTCTCGTCTTTTTTCTCGTCTGTTTTTAATGTTTTTTATATGAATGTATTCTTCTGTCTTTGTAAAGCACTTTGAATTTACTTGCATCTGAACTGTGCTATATAAATAAACTAGCCATGCCATCGCCTATGGAACTGAGGGCTTTATGGAGTATAAGAATCTTTCCTGAATAGGTATTTTGATATACAGTTTAGAAAGACAGTTTGCCAGCAATTTTTCCAAAAAGGCAGTTGTACGATCAAAAATGCTGGTGTCAGTTGTGATGTATGTATGGGTGTACAGTAGCTTTAAATACCCACATGTAGCCCTGACGTCTTGTGCAGCAAATACAGGATCAAATGCAGAAAACATGTTGGCAGATGTGCTGCTGGGCCTGTAGTACCTCCCCTCCATCCTCATTATTGGCCATGAAGCTCCACTCTCTTCTTATCACTCTCTGGAGTGGCTCTGGCCTTCGTAGTGCTGGAGACGGTTGCTATGGAAATACTATGGCAACGCCTCCGCTCATTTCTTTGGTGATGTCAGGACCATAACATGATATAATGCTCCAACAGCATTCCTGGAAGACAGGAAAAGGCCAATTCTACCTTTATGTGTATGTGTGGTGTGTGTGTCTGCCCCCCGCATAAATAAAGCATATGTGCACAGAGGGTGGGTTAAAAAATAGTATGTTTGAGGAAGAGAGTGAAATGTTGCTGTCAGGGCCCCCTCATAATGCAAATGGATAACAGGCACCTTCCTGTGCGGTATGTAAGCTGTCTGCTAACATCCTCTTCTGCTGCTTCTTCAGTAGGGAAAATGGAGATAGATGTCACCCTCAGAAAATAGGGTACCAATTTGTACCTTTGCTTGTCACTGGGGCTGTACCCTCAAGGGTCTGCTGATTGTACCTTTAGCTGTAGGTAACTGAACCTTATATGGTACAGAAATGAATCCCCAGGGTACAAACAACATTAATGTACCCCCAATGGTACAAAACAGTTCCTCATAGTCCATTTCTGTATCTTAAAAGGTACAAGACCCTTGAGGTTACAGCCCCAGTGACAAGCAAAGGTACAAATTGGTACCATTTTTCTGAGAGTATAAATTTAAAAAGAGAATAAACCTCTTTAATCTACTGTAGGTATAACTGAGCGATAGTGGTGCAATACAGTCTTCGAATACAACTCTGCTTATGATATAAAATATAAACATTAATAAGGATATAACTAATGACCTCATCTATAGCTGCCCCCCACCCATCTTCCTGTGATTTGACATCCAATCTGGGTTCTTTGTTTGTTTTTGGTCTTTCAAACATTTCTGTTGTTTTGCCTTGTCTGGCGCAAGGTATATGGCCCTCAGTCTCCCCTGCCCGGAGATTTTCATTAGCTGACAGCTGGTGCGGAGGCTGGGAGGGGGTCTGCCAGGCAGCTCACGTTGTTCAGTGCTGCAACACGTTCCCCCGAGGGTCTGCGTCTGTTCAGTCTCCATTTTGATGCCATAGTGCCCTTGCTGTCAGTACACAGTTCCTACCAGCAGCTGTTAACTCAGTGCTGCTGTAAAGCAGAGTAACGTGGCTCTTTGTGTATTAAGTGTAAATAAAGTATGAATCATACAGGCCAAGTAATTTTGACATTTATACAGCACCGACTGCATTACTGTCAGCCAGGCATGTAGGACTAGCGCCCGCTACCTGATGTCTGTGCCAGTCCGTATGTCCGCGTCTCAGATGAAAACCACTCATGACTGCGGTTCGTGAGAAAACCAGTCAGTGCATCTGTGTCTCGAACAGACAGTCGGGACCACTGTAATAATCGGTGCACTGGTGCCATTTTATTATATTACGGTGCCAGTGGAAGCCGATGTAGCGCACGAGGCAAATTGAATCAGCCAGTTTCCCTTTGGCAGCGGATCAGTAAGTCAGTGGCCCCTCAGAAGATGGCGCCCTAGGCGGCCGCCTTTGTCGCGTTTGGGATTGACTGGGCCCATCATATATAATATAATATAATATGATATAATATAATATTATATTATAAAAAGATGCAAGAAGAAGCAAGATTTCCTCACGCACGTCAGTGAAGGCTTAGCGGCAGTTATTCTCATTTGGAGAAAAGAATGTCACAGCTTCTGTACCTCAATATGAAAAAACATTTTTCTAATTAAAATACTATAATAAAGAAACCCACTAAAGCAATCGCTAAAGGAACCATGTGTGACAAACAGCGTCGTATACACATTGTTTACCCGAAAGCAGGCATCCTTCTGGTTCGCGACTAGCCCACTAATGTTTCCTGATCGAGCCCATCCCGTCAAACACAATGCCTGTGCGGGCGCCCCCTCCCCCCGCGCGTCCGCACCTGACGCCAGGCGGCCAGACGCACGGGCTTCTGCTCGCCGTCTCAGTCACTAACGCAGAGCAGCGCACGGCGGCTTCTGGCGGGGGGGTGTGCCAGGCTCCTTTTTTTTAATGATCGCATTCGCGAGTTTTTCCCTGCGCTTTGCTTGAACGAGCAGAATGAAGCATCTGATCGCTGCTGATGAGGCGGAGGGGTCCTCGGCGGCCGTTGAGTGACCGGAGCCGGGCGCACGATGAGCGTGGCGCTGCAGGACCTGCGGAACGAGGTGAGATCATCCCGGGATATTATGGGGTCCGCGCCGCGCCGCGTCGGGCTGACGTGCGGGTCCTGCCCGCTCCGCTCCGCTCCGTGCGTGATGCTGGAGACAAAGCGAGGTGACGGGTTGGCTGTAAATGTCCCGGCCAACCCGACTCGTAGCTGCTTCCCGAGGATTTGCGTCCGTATGTTATTTTTTTTTCGGGGGGCGGGGGGGTGAATAGGCTACAGCTAACCAGGTTTGTAGGGATTTATAATTTCTTCGCGATCATTTGAATGTTATTAATGTAACTTCCCAAAACGGAACTTAATTCAGATGAAAATAACAGCAAACATAAGAATCCAAATGACACACACGTATATATACGTGCGAGTGTGTATATATATATGGGTGTGTGTGTGTACACCCTTATATGTGGCCATTTTCCTAATCACAGAATATGTTCTTAAGTGATGTATTATAAGCCTGTAATTTCTCCGTCCGTGAAAGCATCTGCGCGTTACACTAGCCCGTTTTTCCCGTCTCATTTCAGCGGTATTTGCATTTATTGCGATCCATGCACCCTGTAGACTCTCTGTGTATTCCGGCTTGCGTATTTGCGTCATTTGCATTAAATTTGGCCGCCGGGGGGGTTATCGTAAAGCTCCCCTGGTGTTCCAGGTCTTTCAGCCTCTAATGTTATTGCTATCTGTACCTCCATCACAGTGTCTTGTTTCTGCTGCGCAGTAACATAGGCTGAAGCACTCATCGTTCTGGAGCATGGGGTTTCCATGGTAACACCAAGGCGGGGGGGAGGCGTGGGGGGTGGGACACATGCCCGCTGATGCTGATGGTCTCCCTTTAAATGGACTAAGCTGTCATTTCGCACATGCACTGGGAAGACTGGACTTTTTTCCAGGATGTCAGCCAGCAGGAACGGACCGGGGTTCCCGATCAGCTGCGTGGTGTATTTACCAGGAAAGAGAATTATGGCGTTGTGATAAAAACTGACTGTTGCACTAAAGCCCCCTAGTGGACAGTCCTGCAGTGGGTCCGCTATTTATGTTGACCTTTTATTAATGTCATTCAAATATTTAATAATCTGCTCTGAGTGATGGTATGACGTTGGTTTAAGCTTTGCTTGTGTTTTGGGCATGTATATTATGGAGTGTAGTAAGTTGATGGTTGCTGTGTGTTTGGTGACTTTGCACCGCATGGCGGCCGTTTGGATCTCCCCCTAAGTTTGGGTGCTGCCTCAAAGTGAGGTGGTATGGCCTACGGGATCCAGCGGGAGATGCTCAGGAGGAGTCACGGGGCTGAGGTTAGGCGTGAGGATGAGGAAGGCGGACCGAGTGACAGCATCTGTGACGGCCAGTGGAAGCTGGCGGCTGGACGGCGTCTCCAGCGCCGAGCCGCTGTCGGCCCTCGGCGGGAATCCGTGCGGTGCCCCTGACCTCCCGTCTTCCGGGTCTTTAGCATTCTGCCAACTCCGCACTGCAGTGGTCAGGAGGCGGAGGAGAGGGTGAGCCGGGAGTGAAGGATGGAGCGGAGGAGAAAGAGGGAGAGAGGAGGAGAGAGGGCAAGGGGCTGAACGGCGGGAGGCAAAGTTCGGCGGCTGTCGGGTATTTGTTTATAAAAAGTGATTGTTTTCCAGAGATCTGTTCACCTTGTCAGGAGGAAGGGCGACTTTGCGAAAGCAGGGGGCTTAAGGAGCCCGCAGCCAGGGGGGGCTGTCTGCCTGGCGGGGAGGACGCAGGATGCAGGGAGGGCAGCCTTTGTGTCAGGCATATGGAGCATTCGGGAACGAAGCAGCCCGGCATTATTGTTTATGGAGTTCACGGCACTCCCCAAAATACCCCGGGATGCTTATTTCTCATTATTAATAACCACGCTCACTGTGAGCTGCCGCCTCGCACTCTTTTGGCATCTCCTTTCCTGCAGATTCAGACTCTCTCAGACCCTCCATTCTTCCCACGTCCCCTTGGCTCCTCCACCACCCCCCCTACTCCCCCTCAGGCGCCCCCCCCCCATTCCACTCCCTTTCCCTCCTGTCCCACGGCTCCTCCCTGCCTGCCCGCGACGTCTTCCTGCCATTTCCACACCGGCCCCTACGCTCCCTTACCCTCCCTCACACTGAGCCTCTCATCCCCTGCACACTCTTTCTCCATCCATCCATCCATTCATCTTGTCCCAGTCAGGTTCACGGGGGGGGGGGGGGGGGGGGG
>JAODKL010000037.1:459895-482573 GCA_026780765.1 Petrocephalus schoutedeni
CTGAAAAGCACAATTCCAAATCTGTTTAGAGCCAGTTCTGAGATGATTTCCTCGGGACACCAGAGGGGAGTATTGTGCGCACGTTAACAGATCCTTCCACAGTATCCAAGTATCCATGCACTGAATTGAAGGGACATGTTAAAAGCATGTGCAGCAATTGTTGACTGCACATAGAGCAAAGGCTTCATTTTTAGCCATGATCGCAGCCTTTTAGCGAAACCAGAACTATGAGTCTACAGCCGTCGTTTCCATTTCCTCATGAACCTGCTCTTAGGCAGCGGAGGACTGTGCAGACAGGTTAAACCTTCCGGCAAGAGGTCTAGGTGCGGGCATCCTGTGCACCCAGGCTGCTTGTCCTGTAATGGGTCAGTGCTTTCCGGAGCAGGGATCTCTAAGAGACCTGCCACATGTGCCGACTACCCGAAAGGGAGGGGGAAAGGATAGACTGAAGTAACTCCACCTCTGCAAATATGTGCTTTCCCTTTCTTACCCCCCCCCCCCGTCCACGGGGCACTCCTGCAAGGAAGCACTGCTGAAACTCCGCTCGCCCTCACAGGAGCATAAGTTCGCTCCCTCAGATGAGGGGCTGCCCGCGCCTCCCAAACAGTTGTTGAAACCCCCGGCTCTACTCCAGGACCGGACGGCTCGTTCTTAGCGCTTGCTATTGGGGCTTCGGGACGCCGGATGGTGAGGCTGTGAAGTGACAGAGAGAAAATCCTGCCGGGAAGACGCAGTGAGGTGAGGAGGAGGACGGCGAGGTCGTGGCTACCTGGGCACACAGCAGCGCCGTCTCAGGTGGGTCTGTCTGCATGTCACAGGGCGAGCCTGACGGCAAATACGTGGGAATGTTTTTGGAGCATGCCGAAAGGTGACAGAGACTCTCAAACGACGTGTATGCCAAGAATTTATAGACCTAAATACTGAAAATGATTTGGATCGCATAAAATCATATAATATGTAAATATTTGTGTTATTTAATATCTGTCAGTGTAAGCGCATACTATATCTTTAATATAAAAAGCTATTTTCGGTAAAATATATATTTCAGAAATATATGAAATATGATCTGCCCGTCTTGGCTTAGGTGCGCCCCACGTCGTCGTTTCAGCACCCAGCCTCTTAAGTGGGTCTTTGTGAGCGCCGCATGCCGCATTTCTTGCTGCTAATTTTGCATTTGTGCCCGTCGCAGTGCTGCTGTGATGATTGTGATGCAAGAGGTGGAACTGGATAGATGTGCTTCGTAGTGAAAAGTCTGTGAGGGTGGTACTGTTTGTTTAGAAAATTGGTAATAAATAACCTCATGCTATTGGTCAGGCAAGCAGACTAATACAGGTGGAAGTCCAGGGGAGTATTAGTCCCATTTGCGGGGATCTTTTGCCCCTAACCCACGCAAATGTTAAGGGGTAACTGTACCCTTAACTGATTTATATGTTTAGTCTTAATAGAGAGATGGAAAGTGGCGGATGTTCTGTGGACAGGAAAGTTATGCCTGGGGGGCTGTTCTGTGGCGATGCATATCCCCCCACACTGCCTCACCACTCCGCGTGTCACCAGGACGACGGAGCATTCTTGCCCCAGTTACCACAATGAAGAAAAGGGGTGCAGAAGATGACAGCCACACCCTCATTGCCATGGCGATGCCAGCGGAGCACAGCTATGGCAGCATGGAAGCTGGGGTGAGCTCACCCGTCTGCCGCCGGCTTCCTGTTGGCAGGAGTGAAGGACGAGAGATCCATTAGGGCCGTGATTAAAGGCGGCCCCAGTGATGACAGGTTAACAGTCACTCCCTTGGAGCTCTCGGCCAGACTGCCCCCAGAATGTGACCTCTCACTCACCCCTCCCAACTGCATCTCAAAATGAACAGCTAGCATTTGCCTGCAACACCAATCCTGGCCACTAGGATTAACATGATCATTGCTAGCCTGGTTCAGCAATTTGTGGCAAAAAATGACTGGTACATGTCTGCTAGATACACAAACATGTTGATCTTCAGGCATCTAACAGCTCTGCTTGTCCATGTGTCCATCTCTCTTTCCAGGACCGGTTCAATCCTACACACAGCAACACATTCAGCGATGACACCACCCCGATTGGTGAGCACCACTGCCTTCACCTAAGTGAGCTTCCTGTAGCCTTCAATGCCTCTTAAAGCTGGCTTCATAGCTCCATGTTTGCAGACTTTGTTTTGGTGTGGGAGGAGCACCGGACGCAGCTAACAGACCCATTGGCAGACAGGAAGAGTCCCCACCCCTCAGACTCCGATGGCCAATCACGCGAGAGCTTCCTGTCTAGACTACAGGCAGCAGGCATTCTTCTTGAGAAGGTAGAGAGTGCTTATGGGCCAGAAGAGGTATAAATTTCAGGCCCAGAACGTAAAAATCCAGACGAAGATTTTGTTTCAACCAACCAATTGAGTATAAACAGTCACAGTCACAGAGTGCTGAACTAGTTGGTTGAAACAAAATCTTGGTCTGGATTTTTACTTTCTGGACCTGAAATGTACACCTCTGTGGGCCAGGAGGACATGGGTCAAGGGTCACAGGTTAATTGTTATTTAAAGCCCATCAAGCCTCTGTTTAGGATGTCTGAAGTAACATAACTATGTAAATATTTGAACAGTATTAACTCCAATGAGCAGGATTTGTCCGGGACATGTATTAATATTAGCATTAGGTTTACACTCAAACTTACTGTGTCTAAACTTTGCATTGTGCTTCTATTTGTGAATTTTTGTAAGCTACTCTGAATTTCTCACATTAAGTTCATGTCACGCATTAAGCAAACAACTATTTAAATAACTGAATAAGATTCAACTATATGCCTGAGAAATAATAATTTGATGTATGTAGTACGTTTCTTGATAACAGAATGAAAAATAGTCGCATTGCTCAGAGTAATAACACATGTCTTCATTTTTCTGCAAAAGGCATATCTATGTCATGTCTGCCTACCTGCCTCACCTGCATGTCCTTCTGCCTTTTAGAAGATTGTGGATCAGGAGCAGACGCAAATCACCTATCTGCTTCTCAGCGCGCCCTGGAGTGTCCTATGTTATTATGCAGAAGAGATCAGCCTTAGGGTGCCCCTAGAGGTCAGTCTGTCAAATGACACTCCTTATAAAAGTGATATCATTCACCAGTTCCCAGTGATAATCACTACAGTCCTGCATTATAATTTCCTTACAGTAATTTCATGAATTACATAATATTATATTATAATATAATGGTATTTTGTTATAATTATGCTTTGTCTACTGCATGAAAATAATCCTTTTCTCTCTGACCAGGATAGGCAGTTTGAATATGGACAGTTTAAAAATTAAAAAATCACTTGTACAGATTTTCAGCCATGATTAATCTTGAAGCGGACTGTGATACACAGAAAAACATGTTTAGATATAAAGATACTATAGCAGACACATTCATGCAAATGTGATGGGTCTTATGCAGGAAGTCTCACACACAAGCCTGCACGCATCAGAGAAGGTTTTAAAGAAGCTGTCTGTGCCTAACCCCATGATGGAGGAGGTTCCCAACCCACCACAACACTTCTACACCTGTCAGTTTCGCACCAACAAGCTCAAGAGGTGGAGTGCGCACTGTACCTATGTGTGTGTGTTCTGTGTGTATGATACGTGTTAGCACTTCATGTGTGTGTGTGCATGCTGGCATTGTATGTGTACATACTGCAAGTGTGTGTGTACTGTATGTTTGTGTAGTAAGTGTTGTAGTATGTACTGTTCATTCGTGTGTTGTACGAGTGTGAGTTAGTGTGTGAATACAACTTCCTCTCTTTATGGTGAACTATGGCGGTTGTGGCAGCCAGAACACACCTGTGTTTGCATTCAAGGTGTTGTCAGGAACTGGGATGACTGGCAAACATGCCAACTGGAACTGGAATCCACACACCAACATGCACACACTGCCTCATGCCGGCAAGCATTCATGTACATAAATAAAACATCCCTGGAGTTTCACATTTGTTTTGCCCCAATGACCCAAATCATCGTACACAGTGTCAATGGGGATTTGAACCTTTCTGCAGGTTTCTGGGGAGTGACAACAAAGACACTTTCTTCAAGACAACCCAGAGACACGAGATTGTGAGTCTGCTTTTGTCTGTCTGTTTGTCCGTCTGTCTGCCTGCTTTTGTATGGCGGTCTGCTTGTCTGTCTGCCTGCTTTTGTATGGCGGTCTGCTTGTCTGTCTGCCTGCTTTTGTATGGCGGTCTGCTTGTCTATCTGTCTGTCTGCCTGCTTTTATATGGCGGTCTGCTTGTCTGTCTGTCTGTCTGCCTGCTTTTGTATGGCGGTCTGCTTGTCTGTCTGTCTGCCTGCTTTTCTATGGTGGTCTGCTTGTCTGTCCGTCTGTCTGCCTGCTTTTGTATGGCGGTCTGCTTGTCTGTCTGTCTGTCTGCCTGCTTTTGTATGGCGGTCTGCTTGTCTGTCCGTCTGTCTGCCTGCTTTTGTATGGCGGTCTGCTTGTCTGTCTGCCTGCTTTTGTATGGCGGTCTGCTTATCTGTCTGTCTGTCTGCCTGCTTTTGTATGGCGGTCTGCTTGTCTGTCTGCCTGCTTTTGCATGGCGGTCTGCTTGTCTGTCCGTCTGTCTGCCTGCTTTTGTATGGTGGTCTGCTTGTCTGTCTGTCCATCTGTCTGCCTGATTCTCCAAACAATATCAGTTAGTGTGAAAGCGGCCCGCCTGCTTTTCGTCATGGTCTGCCTGCCTGTGTCTTTGTCCATCTGCAACCGTCTGTCTGTGCTTATCTGCTATTCTTTAGGGTCTGCCTGTCTGAGTCTGTCTAATTTTCTGCCTGTCTGTTTATCTTTCAAACTATTACAATTCTCTCTCCAACTGCATGTGAAGCTCTATGAGATTCTGGCCCGAACCCCATATGGGGAGATAAAGAGAGGGGAAGTGGGGATCGACAGATTGGTCAGCGAGAAGGTCTTTACTGCTGCCTACCCCCTGCATGAGGTGAGACACCCCCACCCTCCCCACTACCAGTCCTTACATGCAGCTGGTCTACCAGGGAGCAGTGACCTGCTAAAAGTCACTCTGCCCTCAATGTTGCACTGGTATGTTTCAGGGTCCATTTGAGGTGGCAGGAGAACCAATAGTGCCACAGTCCCTGAGCCTGAGGCAGATTCTGTACCGGTACTGGGCCCGCTGGGCTTGCTGGAAACACTATCAGCCCCTGGACCATGTCCGCGAGTACTTTGGAGAGAAGATCGCTCTCTACTTCGCCTGGTTGGGTGTGAAACTTCTCTCCTACAACCTTTCCTGATTCGCAGGCTGCGGTCACCACTGTCTCTGCCCTCCTATGTGACTCACTGCAGTACCTACACTTAAAAGCACATTTCTGAATAGATTCTCAGCAGGATTTTCATGTGAGGAATATGGTGCGATGGGCATTGTTCTTATCGAGGTCCTTGCTGTTCTCCCACTGCAGGATTCTACACGAGCTGGCTGCTGCCTGCTGCTGTTGTGGGGCTACTCGTCTTCCTCTTTGGCATCTGGCTGATGAGCATTGATGCACCAGTGTGAGTGGGCGGGGCTCAGCTGTGCCAACACTGCTAGAACTTTGCAGACACCCCCTGCCAGTGGTGCAGCAGAATTCACAGGAGCAGCACAAAGCTCTTATTCAGAACTATTTACAGGATGCACACATGACGCCATCTCCAGGAAAAGCAAACAGAGAAAAAAGCCTGTCACAGCCTTCAGTACACATGGGCTGTAGTTCTCAGTAAGAGGCCAGTGCTTCTGTGTTCTTGCGCCTGACATGTCTTCCCCTGCTCTGCAGAATGGAACTATGTGACAGTGGAGACACATACGTCATGTGTCCACTCTGCAACATCTGCTCCCGATGGAACCTGTCCAGCATCTGTGTCACCTACAAGGTGTGTGCATGTCTCCTCTGTCCATGAGAATAAGACAAAGATTGTCATGTTCCATCTCAGACTGACTGTGTCTCTGCTCCCTGAAGCTGGGCATACTGTTTGACCATGGCGGCACGGTGTTCTTCAGCATCTTCATGTCCCTGTGGGCTGTCACCTTCCTGGAGTACTGGAAACGCACCAGTGCAGTTTTGGCCCATCGCTGGGACTGCTCTGAGTTTGAGGAGATTGAGGTAATAGAAAGAAGAGAAGGGGAGGGAGTCGGGTTTTAGTGCATGCGCGAAGTTGCTTTAGGCCGATGCTCAGTACCCTGTTAGGTAGATGCATGTAACAGGAAGTGCTGGAATTTGCGCAATTCCAGGGAAAATTGTTTTTGCTCCAGTGAAACTCTACCTTAGACAGTAGAGTTACATCAACTATTCTGTCAACCCATTTGATCTAACGTGACGTTAGACATGATGTATTTAATGGACAACTCATTTCTTATCTGGATTTAACAGCTTTACATAGTAATCAAAACACTGGTCATGATCACAATTCTATGGACCACAAACATCTTTACTTTTTCTACGAGCCAGGAACGCCCGAGGCCAGAATTCACCGCTATGGCGCCCATGACCGTACGAAATCCCATTACAGGCGCCGAGGAGCCCTACTTTCCAGAGAGGCACCGGTTCAATCGAACAATAACTAGCTGCATGGTCATCATTGTCATGGTGAGATGCTGTTTATCTGACATCATCACTGTGGTAACATGGTCGCCAAGGGCGGAGGCCATCTCATTTGTGTCAGTGGCTCACAGTCCCCACTTCCACACTCCATATGCTGTTCCAGTATCCAATATTCTCCATTCTGTATGCTGCCAGGTCACACTGTGGCAGGGCTCAGCACTGTGAATTTCTGTCCCTCTCAGTTGACTATAGTCCTGATTTTCCTGATGGCCATAATCCTGTATCGGACCATAGTCAGCATCATCATCTTTGGGTCCAAAAGTCCCTTCTTCATCTTCGCTGTGAGTTATCCAGCCTTGTTAAGTCTAATTGGTTTAATGAGCACTTTTAAAATAAAAAAACATATATACTTATTTGCTCCCTTACAGGCCGGGAGGATAGCAAGTCTGACAGGCTCTGTACTCAACCTGGCAGTGATCCTGTTATTGTCCAGGCTCTACACTTACCTGGCCAAAGTTCTGACTCGTTGGGGTGCGAAGGACAAACTCCAGAAATTCTGTTTCTTTTGACATCAAACCCATTGATTATTGATAAATCATTGATTTATCGAGTTAATACTTTTCTGGTTGTATAGTTTAATATTTTTATCCCTGGTAGTTTACATGCATGGGCTGAATGTGCAGTTTTTGGTTTCCTCATCCTTCCTAGTTTAACACATTTTTTGTTTTGTCCCCATTAGAGATGCACCGAACTCAGACCGAGTATGAAAATGCATTCATCCTGAAGGTCTTCATTTTCCAGTTTGTCAACTTCTATTCTTCTCCCATCTACATCGCTTTTTTCAAGGGCAGGTGAGTCCACCACACCAGGACATTGCCAACCTATGGTCTCTTGGTCAGGAATTTAACCCAATCCTACCAGCATATTACTCCAGTCAAACTGATACAGGTCTCCCACATGGACAAGCATAGAGTAGAGCAGGAAGGCATTGAGTTCTGTCATGCCCCTTCACCAGGCTGCAAATTTCTAGATGAACCAACACCTGAATAATGTCCTGAGTACCACTTTGAAGGCTAAACAGTGCTGGGAGATTTTGGAGACCTCTCTCATGCCAGTGAGAAACAAAATGAACATCACTCTCATGAAGTTTCCTCTCATTCCCAGGTTTGTAGGTTACCCTGGCAACTATTACACATTCCTGGGATTTCGTAATGAAGACGTGAGCTCCGACTTCTGTCTGTTCCATATGCAGTGTGTAAAATTTGTGTGACCCTCATGTACAGGATGCAGCATGCTTACATCATGTGATTTCCATGCTGTGTGCAGTGCGGTGCAGGGGGCTGCCTTATCGAGCTGGCCCAGGAGCTGCTGGTTATAATGGTGGGCAAGCAGGTTATAAACAATATCCAGGAGTTTCTTCTTCCGTGAGTACCGTCCCACCGACCAGCAGCTACGCCATATGTGCTGTTACCCGTCTCCCACATTTCCAGTGATACACTGGCACAATTTTATGCTTTATTTGTGGTCCTTAAACTCTGCTTAGAAAGCTGCAGACTTGGTGGCAAAACCGGAAGCTCCAACACCGTGGAGAAAATGACAAGGACAAGGAGGGGCAGAGGAGCCTGAAAAACCAAATAGCCACACCCTGGGAAAAAGACTACCAGTTACTGGTGTGCGAGGGATTGTTCGACGAGTACCTGGAGATGGGTGAGTGGCAGTCTGAAATAACCTGTCAGTGTGATGCAGTGCGATACTAGGACAGTATGTTGCAGCAAAACATTGTGACTGAGGTGCAGTGTGTCATCATGATGTATTGTGACATGGACAATGGAGGCAGTCAGACTTGATGATGCAGTGAAATGTTGCTATATAGTACGGTATGGACAGTGTGATGCAGAGAAACAATGCAGTGTGGCACAGAGAGCATGATGTATGGATATGCCGTGTTGCAGTGAAATGGGGGGCAGTGTGATACATACAGTGTGATGCAGTGAGCCGTCATGATACAGTAAAATGTGAGGCAGTGTGATATGGACAGTGTGATGCAGTGAGATGAGGAGATGCTGTGAAACGTGAGGCAGCGTAACATGGACAGTGTGATTCAGTGAGGCAGTGACACAGTGCTCGTCTGACTCCTGCAGTGCTCCAGTTTGGCTTCATCACCATCTTTGTGGCCGCCTGTCCTCTGGCACCCCTCTTTGCGTTGCTCAACAACTGGGTGGAGGTGCGTCTGGATGCACAGAAGTTTGTGTGCGAGTACCGGAGGCCAGTCGTGGAGCGTGCCCAAGACATCGGGATCTGGTTCAACATCCTGCATGTCATCTGCCACCTGGCAGTCATCAGTAACGTGAGACCTCGTCACACATCTACTTACCGCTGTGGGCTTCATGCTGCTTTTCGAAGTAGGGGGGAGTTGTTGCCATGGTAACAGCTGTTTCCATTGTTTCCGCGGCAGGCCTTCCTTATCGCTTTCACATCGGACTTCCTGCCACGCTTGTACTACAGGTACACCAACGATGGGAGCTTAGAGGGCTACATCAACTCCACTCTGGCTGTAGCCCCATTGAGCTACACCCAGAACGAAACCCTATGCAGGTAGGCCCCGCCCCCTCTCCCAGAATGACATTCCCATGCTTTGAGTCAGCACACACTCCACAGCTGCTGAGTAGCATTACTAGCACCGCAGCGTCAGCAACTGGTGCCCTCAGATGCCTGGACATTTCTCCAGACTCTCTCTGCTTTCGAAACACACAGGTACCGAGGCTATAGGGACCCCCAAGGACATTTCCTGCCTGAATACTTCCACCTTCTGGCCATACGTATGGCATTTGTCATCATTTTTGAGGTCAGTTTAATTTTAATAAAGCGCAGTCGTCTGTGTCACTGATGTTATGGTTTTCGGAGGAAACGCAGCATCTATCTCTCTAAAGACTAGTAAAATGAATCCCTCTGTCTCCCCGTCTCTTTCGTCTACAGCATGTTGCTTTCTTTGTTGCCCGTTTAATCGACATGATGGTTCCAGATATTCCAGAGGAGGTGGAGGTCAAGATAAAAAGGGAGCATTACATGGCCAAGGAGGCGCTGGCTGAGAACCAGGTGAAACGGGCAGTCTCACACGATGCCCGCACCTCACCCACACTCTGCCCCCTCCTCACGCACACCACTCCCACACGATGCCCGCACCTCACCCACACTCTGCCCCCTCCTCACCCACACGATGCCCGCACCTGACCCACACCACTCCCACACGATGCCCGCACCTGACCCACACTCTGCCCCCTCCTCACCCACACGATGCCCGCACCTGACCCACACCACTCCCACACCTCACCCACACTCTGCCCCCTCCTCACCCACACCACTCCCACACGATGCCCGCACCTCACCCACACGAAGCCCCCTCCTCACCCAAACCTCACCCACACTATGCCCCCTCCTCACCCACACGATGCCCGCACCACCATGCCCTTCTTTTCCCTCACGCATCCTTGCCCTGCCTTCTTGTCTTATGCCACCCTCATGAGGAGCACAGATGTAGTGCAGATTGACAATAGCCTAAACAAATGGCTCCTTTCTCTATTTCTTTCTCTCATTCTGTAGTCCCTGGGCAAGAAATTGGTCTCTGAGGAGATGCAAGAACTAGCACAGAGCCTGAGGCACAGACGTATGGCTGAGGTCCCTGCGACGTGCCCCCTGGACAGCCATCCCTCCACTGCCACGCTGCCTCCTCTTTCTGAAGATCACAGCCAACCTTCTCTCTTCTAACCCCAGATACCGAAGCAAACAAAATATATTTGGACTTCGAAGAAGATCCCTTCAAAGTCAAGGTGGATATGCAAAACTTTTTCAGGAACTGTGCAAAAAAGAAGGCTCCCCCCTGGGCTGGGGCATGCTGAGTCTGCAATGGGCCCCTACTGGCTTAATGGCGTCCCCTAAAATAGTAACAGGCCTAAGCCTTCTTATGACTCATTGGGCCCTGATTGCGTTTTAGGTGTTTGGCTGGTACAGGCTGACAGTTTGTTTCCCATGAATCAAGTCCAGGTTTACGTCAAACCTGAATTTTTGATGTTAAGGTTTACATCAAATTTGAGAAGAACGTTAGTTTGAACTCAGGGCACCTACTGTTAAGAAGTGATATTGAGAATATAAAAAGCACAAGATATTTTTCATTAAATTATTATATTTATTCATCTGCCTTTGCTACTGTCTTACATTGTACCCATAAAAAGTTTTAAAATGAAAACTCTCTACTACATGTTTAAATCTTTCAGTGACATGAGCTCTGTTCTTGTCTGTGGCCTTGCGTTCATTTTATTACCTGGTTGCAGATTCTAATCAGTGCTTGGTTAGACTCATGCCTCATCTGAATTCTGGGACTCAATGCCGGTTTTCATCTGGACCTGCAACCTCAGGACTGTGTGATGAAGGAAGATGGGTTTTTATCATTAGATAAGGACAAGGGCTCAGGAACGCAGACTCAAGGCTTGAGGCCTGTCACCAGTATCCGATTACACAGGTTAATCGAATGAGTCATTTCTGTGTTTAGGCTACTCCCATACACCAATAATTACACGTAATAATAAATGTATTTTTAAAAATCAGTCATGGTTAAATTGTCATTCACTTACATTTACTCATATGCCATGAATGTGCATTTCTATGAGTGTCTACAGAAAAATATTTTTTTTTTGTTAATAAACCATTTTACTGTTTGCTTTTCACGTTTATTGACTTGCCTATCATCCAATCACACACAATACATATTTTGACAAAGCTTCAGAATAACACTGAGCATTATTATGGAAATAAAAACATTCAGAAGCATAAGCAATACGTACTACGAAGGCATCCCATTCGCTTCAATAAATCATACACGTTTGATTCTTTATCTGAGTCACTTTATCGAGTGGGAAATCTAATAATATAACACAGCGTGTCTCTTGATTCTTGGGCACTTTTTAAACTGAAACTGGAAATTCAAATCAATTATTTCGAGCCAGCCCCGCGCGACACGGCGCGCGCATGCGCGGGCATTCTGGGCGCCAGCGCGCGCACATGCGCGCGACATCTGCGGCGGACTGCCGTATGCTAAAAGACTGCGCTGCGTTTTAAAGTTGCGAAGCTACATGCTGTTTACCGCGTAGACGCGGCGCCGAATCTCCCCTTTTCCTTCTTTCGATGAGACATTGAACGTGGTGAGTCGTCCTGTGGTCGTTGTCAGGTAGTTTGCTAACAGGTTTGAGGCGAATGGGCTACTTGGGAGCGGAGAGGCTTTAGACGGCCTGATACCAGGTGGGTCTCTGGGTTCAGTCGGCAAATAAGGTGCCTTTATTTATCGCCGTTAAATTTGCGGTCGGTTGCCCTGATTATTTCATAATGTGTCGCCAGTACGTGCGATCTGTCGCCTGTCTTAGCGGTTACAGCTACGCCGTGTAAATCACTGTTATGGTTGGCGCGCAGGAGTCACGTCACCGCTGCCCCATGGGCTCAGCCCACGGCCTGTTCACAGCAGCCATTCGGGCGGACGCGCTTTTTACGCTTCCCTGCTGTTCCCCCAAACAGCTCGAGTACTAGCTTCGGGAAGACGAAGTGGACGGACAGGAATGCCCCCGGTGGCCGAAGCCGAGGGGAGCCCCGCGGGGCTGTCGCGGGCCGACTGCCTCTGCCCCATCTGCCTGGATATCTTCCTGGAGCCGGTGACGCTGCCCTGCAGCCACAGCTTCTGCAAGCCCTGCTTCATGGAGACGGTGGACAAGGCCAACCTGACGTGTCCGCTGTGCCGGAGACGCGTGTCGAGCTGGGCGCGTCTGCACAGCCGCAACAAGACGCTGGTCAACGCGGAGCTGTGGAGCCGTGTGCGGGAGGCCTTCCCGGCGCAGTGTGAGCGGCGGCTCAGCGGCAGGGACTCGGGGGACGCGGCAGGTGCGGCCGCCTGGCCCGGCCACTGGCACGGCCACATCACGGACATTGTGAAGCTGCCCGAATCCTGTTTATCACCTAATTAAGAGACTGGAGCCGTTTCCTGCCTCCGCTGACACACATGCTGTGATTGAATGTCACACCACCTACTTAACACGAACGCAGTTATATGAAGTGAATGCATAACTGTCTGGTTTGCTGTCCTGTTGGTGTTCCCCCAGCCCTGAGTAGCAAGCCAAGGGTGAGCCAGCCTGGAGAGCTGCGTAAGGAGTATGAGGATCAGATCAGCCAGGTGAGTGTGTGTGGGGGGGATCAAGCTCCTGTGAATTATTCTAGGTTTTTGGGGGGTGACAAACACTGTCCAGTCACTTTTCAAAGCTTACTAGAGGTCGACCGATATTGGCTTTTCGGGGCTGATATTGATACCTTTTATTTCTAGCTAATGGGGCCGATAACCAATATTTGGGACCGATATGCATTTTGTTTTATGTGCTTTCTTTGCATCCGTCTGTAATGAAAACTTGAAGATATAAAGTCCGCTATTAGAGTAAGGCTGCTCTTTTTAAAGTGAATGTTACTTTTTTGAATTAATGGTGATTCATTATACAGTATAATACAAAAAAACATGTATGCACTTTTTAGATTCCTAAGTATTCATAACACATTTGTGACAAGAATAAGACATTAAAAATATAGCATCCAATAAAACTTATATACCTGGACAAATCAAATTAATAGATGCTTTAATACCATCAATAACGTTTCCATAATAAAATCAGTTTGGTAACGCATTGACATTACCAGTAAAAACTCCACGTTGACATCAGCTAATGTTACTTTATTCTGGATTCTCCCATGATACATGTATCTTACTTTGCGTTACAGTAAGCGCGGAAGCTCAAAAAAGCTCCTTTCGTTACATTAGCTGTAGGCTCATGTTATCTTCTGTGTAACTGGGAAGGTGGGCTTTTCATTATGGAAATGGCTCATTGGAGAGCTGTGGGGTTTTGTAACTTCAGTGTGTAGGACTGTAATGTTTTAATTTGGGGAAACGTCTGCTGCTTTGCCTTCCAATCTCAGCGACAGTCGATGCTCAGCTGCCACTCCACTCTCCTCTTCCCCTACTTGCGCTTGTGTGTGAGTGGTGTGTGTGACAGCAAGGCTTCAGCGTTGACTGGCTATCACTCGTGTGTCGCATAACCAATCACAGATTGTTGTGGGTGGGACATTAAATGAAGCAGCAGGATGAGAGCAAAGAGCACAGCGGAAGAGACTCAGTGAGCCGCAGTGGTGCATGTTGTAATTATGTAATTGTATCGGTGAGCATTAAAATAAAACGCAGATATCAATAAATGGCAAAATGTCTATCGGCCCCCAATAATCGGTTGACCCCTAATACTTATGCTACAGAGCAAACTTTAAGATAATTTAAGCTTTTGTGGCCCAACAAGTAGAGCAGTGTGCTAAAGACATGAAGGTTGTGGGTCTGAATCCCAGGGTGCAAACACAAAACAAAAACGGTTACACTTTATTTAAGGGTGCTACATGACCGCAACACAAGCCCTCCATGACAGCCGACATAACTTATAATAATAAGCATTTATAAAGGTTTGTACCAACTTTTGTGGCAGTCATAAATGCTGACATAAGGAACTTGACACAGGACTTGTAATCCTTCCTTGTATTGTAAGTTGCTTTGGACAAGTGTCAGATGATATTATTTGAATAGTAAGTAGCCTTAGGGTGCTTTCCCACTGCACGAAGTTTGGTACTTTTCGGTATGGTACTTTCATTTTTCCATTGACTTCCGGTCGAGTACCAGTTTTGACCAAAAAGTCAAGTAACGAAAGTGCCAAACCAGTTGGAGTACTTTGGGGCATAACTTGAAACACTTTCGCTGTCGATTGGTTATGCAAATAGCCGGATTCTGAAACACAATGTGATCGCCGTCTTGACAAAACATTACAAACTCAGAAAACTGCAATAAACTAATTAAAAAATGGTGATCTGGTCGGAAGAACAGATCTGTACAACAAGATCTCTACAGTATTAGAAATTAATTTTATTTAATATACTACTGCAGCGCAGTACTGGAGAATCTCCAGATATAGTGATGTGATTTTGTTGTAATAAATATTGGGGTATTTATGAGCTAGATAACATAAAATAAAAAAAAATTAGGTTAGGTTTAACTCTCAAGGAGTGATTTAAATTGCAAGAGTGAGTATGATTATGATCGTCTTGGAGGACGCGTGCAGCGTCCAAGCAAAAGCTGCAGAGGTAAACTTTAAACTGATTTTAAAAATATATACTGGATATAAATATAATGTATGTAAGGAATAATCAAAGTTAGCTAAGCTTTTTCCCTATGCCAAAGTAAAAGTTTTAGCAAAACATTAACGCTCTGCACTGTCCATAGTCTGCAGAAAAACGAAAGAAACTATGATTTTAATGTACCTTACTAGCGATGTAAGAACTGCATGTGCATAATCCAACATGGTCCAGCTGTACACTACAGCTCTTTTTCAAATTCAGTACAAAATGCCCCGCCTCATGCCGTGCTTTTATTCAGCGCCGGTAACAGTTTTTACAGCAGTGGAAAACTAGCACAAAAGTACCGAACTGGTGGTGTAATTCTGATTGTACTGATGCTGTTTGGTGCCGGTACTAGCCAGTGGAAAACCAACACAAAGGAACTACCGAAAGTACCAAAAGTATCGAAGGTACCGAAAGTACCAAACTTCATGCGGTGGAAAAACGCCCATACATGTCAGGTATTAATCAAGCAATGCTTGTTTAAACCCCTCCCCCAGCTGGCTGCAGAAAAGCGGGCACTAGAGGAGGCAGAGCGGGCGGCCAGTGAGCAATACATCCAGCGGCTTCTGGCTGAGGACGAGGAGCATTTGGCAGAGGAACGGAGGAGGCAGGAGGAGAAACAGCTGGAGGATGACGAGAGGCTGGCCAGGCTGCTGAGCATGGAGCTGGTGAGGTGTGGGGAGGTGTGCTGGGACGGGGGGGCAGGCATGTAAAATCATTTGCCTACATATACAGGAGTGTCTTTTCAGAATGCCAATCCAACCCCTGAAGCTCAAAGACAGGTGCGGCCAACGGGCAAGGCACCAGCCAAGAAAAGTAGTGCGGGAGACATAGAGAGGTGAGGCCCTCTCGTGTGCGACTGATGGTGTGAACGTGTGATGGATTCTTAGGGTCTGATGTCTGATTTGCAGGTTTTTGCTGCCGCTTGCACAGATGGACCCCATCGGCAGTTCTACTGAAATGGTAGGTCACATACTGCCAGCAGTTCTGAACACTGTACCTGAGTGCCTTCTGCATGTGCAGCTGCTTGATGTCTGTATTTTCTCATTGTGTATGAAGGAGATATCTAGGCTGTGTGGGTGGGATGAGGCTGAGAGGGGAGAGGGAGACACTCGGCTCTCCCAGCCGGAGCACAATGACGGCAGCGCCTCCACGCCAGCAGAGATTGACAGCACAGCGGCAGCCTCCTGGATGGAACAAGATGGAGAGGGGGGAGATGCCTCAAGCCCGTGGGGCAGAGGGCAGCCGCCTGGCAAGAGAAAGGGCACTGAGCTTGGATCTGAGGGTGGAGACGGCCATGCGAGAAAGCGGTCCTACTACACCGACTTTCTGCTTCATCTGGAGGAGGATCTGCAGAGCCGGCAGCAACAGGAGGAGGAAGACCGGCAGCTGGCCCTGAGACTGCAGCGGCAGCTGGACCGCGATGAGGCCCTTCAGGCCGTGAACCGCAGCAAGGGCTCCGCCGACCAGTACCAGCTCCGTCAACGTCCCAGCAGTGCGCCTGCAGGCTGCCCCAGCAGAGGGCGCTCTCTCTCTGGCCCGGAGGACAATCAGGAGAAGCTGAGAGCGAAGCAGCGGAGGTCTAGCCGTGGGGCCCCCCAGGCCCAGAGGGGTGGCCATGCCTCAGAGTCCCCCCTCCCGGTAGTGCACAAAACCTGCAAACAGACCACCCTGACTAAGATGTTCCCCCCCCTGAACAGTTAAGCTTGGGTGGCCAGACTCTGTAATGTTAAGCAAAGTATGAATAGGATGACGAGTTCTTGGTTTTTTTTTTTTTTTTTTATAAATTCATATAATTTTGTAATTGTAAAATAAAAAAAGTTGTGTAGTTTATTTTGCAGCATGTGTGTGATGTTGACAGGGATGTGGGTCTGTAACATTATGCCCTGTTTAGTTTGCCTTGGCTGTCAGGCTCCTGTCCTGCAGAGCTCGCTCTCCCTCGTGTCACGGTGCCTCATGCTTGTTCACAGCTCCCACCCCCTTCCCACGCATCACTATTGGATGCTAATATTATCTTGTGGAAGGGAAAATGGAAATTTTAAGAAATAATCTATTTTTGCTGCCGAATGCCCCCTCTCCCTACAGAGGCTAGGGAAATGTTAGTGCTGGTGAGCTCCACTCCCTCAGTGGGAAGTAGGATTCTCAGGAAAATCTGCCTGTTCATGCCAGTAGCCATCCTGTGCATCTGTCCTCAGTGTTGTGGTTTGTGCATTTTCTGTGTGATTTAGTTTGGCCGCAGAGTGGGAAAGTTATGGCGTCACACGCAGTTCATCTAATAACCATTTTTGGTCAAGTAGCCATGTGTTTCTCCTCACATTCTGGTGACACTGCGACTGCTGGTCATGTGATTTGGCCATGTGATGGCCTCCTTACACGCCAGCTTTTCCATCAAAAGAAATGCTGTTAATTATCTGGGAATAAATCATAAGCTACTCCCTTAACGCATATCTGACAAGGTTTCTGGGGTTTTTCACAAGGTGGCACAACTATCTATGGTGACCTGTATAGGGAGCAGGATGCAGTAATTAAATTTGCATACATTTCAGGACTCACAATACAGAAGCGAGGGGTGGAGCGTGTCCCATGCTTTTTAGGGACTGCACAGATAAGTCCATGCAGTTCCTCTTATCAGTCCTAAAATAAAAGCACCCTCTTAGAAGAGGAATTAGCCTGCCGCCCACTACCACTGAATGCGAACAAGAACACCGCTTCTTAATCCTGTGTGTTTTTCTGATGACAGTTACTTTTGGGGTTCAGTGGCATGAGCTGGTGTGTGTGGGTGTGTGTGTATGGACAGTATTTAGACCGAAGCTTCCTCATCCCCCTCAGTGCAGAACAAATCCCACGCACTGCGTTATACACAAGTCTTCTTGGGGGTGAATCTGCCTGATTTCTCTGTTCAGGTATGTGCTTATTTTGCTCTGTATTTTTGTAATGGCTTTTAAGGTAATTTATTAGGGATTGTCCATCACTTTCACACATACAGTGCAAATGTTATATTTGTGATTCGATTTTTCAATGGCACTTAAGGAAATGAAAAGTAGAGCCACGTCAGGGTGTAAAGTGTGACCAAATGGGGAGTTTATCGGACCTCTGCTTCTTCCACAACGCAGGGATGTGCATCGTTCGCTGCTCCAGGTTTGTGGGCTGGTCCCTGGTTCCCATGTCAGTCCTGTCTATGCTTGCCAACACCCTGTTGCTGTTCCCTGACCTAAAGACAAGATACCTGCTGGAGGGTCATGTGACTCGTGAGGCGACCTGGAGTACAGGTCTCTGGGCGTCTGGGTTCCTGGTGAGAGCTCACTGTGTGTGTTTGTGTGATTTTATCGTAACATGTATGTCTTTGTAGGATTAATAGTCTCTTTCACCCTGTGTCTGTAACTCTCTCGCTGTGTGTGAGACTGTTTCCCAGTATCTCAATGTCTGCATGTGACTATTGCCACAGGTTCTTGCGGCAGCTAGAACCTTCATGTCCAGCAGTCTGCAGAGGGGTTGCTGTGGTTTCAGGATAGAGGTTAGCAGCTCCCGTGACATTTGGGTCCTGCTGGGTGTGTGTGTGTGTGTATTTTGATAACCTATGTGTGTCACTACACACATGTGCAGATGATGTGGCAGATCGCAACATCTTCTGTAGCAATGGCTGCAGCAGGGACCTGCTTCCTGGTCAGTGGCTCAGGACTGGCAAGTGGTCCCCTATGTCTTCACAACAGCACAGAGGGACTGCTCTGGGATCAGCCCCTGAAGCAGCTGATACGCAGGTGTGCACTGCCTTCACTCCAGCAAACATGTCTTTGCAGATGCGCGTTTGTGTAAATCTATGGATTTTTATCTTTTTAATTTCTGTATATTTTTTTGTATTTCATGTCTGTGTGTTTAGGGGCGGGCCTTACGTTCCTATCCAAGCATGGCAAACACTGACCTGCAAGGAGCCCAGGGACGTGGTCCAATGGAATGTGGCGCTGTTCTCTATTCTCATGACAACCAGTGGCATCCAGGTGCTGCTGTGTGCTGCGCAAACACTCAATGCTCTACTAGGCATGCTCTGCGGACAAGTTTTCGGTAGAAACAAGGTATGATGGGAAACGGTGTTCCCGTGTGTGTTTGTAGTAGGGTAACTCAAAATGTAGGACACACCCCAGTCCTAGATGGCAAGATCTGGTGTGAGGCTGCACTGTGATGTGACATTGTTCTGAGTTGCTTATTATAATGCCTTCTCTGATGTCCATCCAAACATAGCTTTTAAAATGTGTTGTGGGGGTCTGTGAACAAAAGCTTCTCTCCAAATGCAGGTTAGTCCAGCCTGAGGACAGAGTCGGGGGAAGGAAGCCAAGCAGCTGCATCAACGTGGAACAGCTAGTGAGGATGGAACAGGGACTCCCTGAGGTGGAAAAGAGGAACAGGAAGTGCAGATGAGTTAGTGAACCGAACGAGCACCATCTAGTGACTGGTGAGATTACTGTCCTTCCATGGTACGCTTTTCTGGATTCTTCCAGAACGGGACATTTCTTCACAAACAGAGGAGCTCTAGGGGTCTGCTGCTCACGTTCTTTATCCTTGAACATTTCCGTTAAATTTTATGTGATCGATTATTCTTTTTAAAATGTATTTTTCAAGAGATTTACATAGTCCTTTTCCAGTGGTCAGCACAATAATCATTATGAATTAACTATTAAATATATTATTCTTATTGTTATGTATTAAGCATTAAATTAATTTCCTTGTTTTTCACCCATTTATCTGTAATGAATGAGATGCTGCTGTATTTTGTGTTTCTCTATATTAGGTATTGCTTTTACATTGCCCTCTTACATGAGTGAAATGCATCATGGATGCCAACTTTTCTCTGCTGGCTGGAGTGAGATTGCCAGTTTGGACCGGAAACCCGACTACGCATGCGCAGAAATTATTTCCGCTCGTTATTGCTTTACGGTTGCGCAATTTTACGATTTGATGATTCATGATTTTTTTTTTCCCCCAAAAAATGACAACCTTTGCGTTTTCCCACTAATTTTGCAGCCTTTAAGTCTTCAGAATAATACTCTGATAAAATCCTGGTCAGTCATGACAGTCAAAATCAATTATGAGAAGTGATACGTACAAATTATTTAAACATAAAATTCTGTATAATAATTTTAAAGTTTATCAATTATAATTCAAATAAGCGATAAACAACCAACTATTTTAAAATAAACTGTAATAAACTAAATAGTAAAATCGAGCTGCCATAAAGTAGTAGCAAGTGAAAATTACGTAATTTTTGCATATGTGTAGTCCAAATTGGGTTTCCTGTCCAAATCAGGCAGCCAGACGGGACATGCACGCACATGCACACGCACAGACATGCATGTAACGGCTTTCTTGCCTTCTAAGTAGCCTGCAAACTACCCAATGCTTTTGCTTTAGCACATTTTAGATTTATAATGGATTATTGTAGATTTGGTGTGGGATTTCTTCCGTGAGCTTGAGCGCGTAAGATTAAGGCTGGATTCGTGTGTGTCATGCCTTATGGGTGAGAGCTGGCAATGGTGTCACAATGCAGTTGAACTGAATAGTAACAGTGACGGCATGGGAGTCATTTCCGTAGCGTGTCCTTCTGAAAGTTGATCGAGCTCTTTGTTGCCCATGTGCAGCAGGTGAATTGGAACGCTTCCCATTCAGCCGCACTCAGTCGCAAGGACACTAAAGACAGTGTAAGACAATTCAGACAGTGCACTAATTAGACAATATGCTGATACAGTGACTGATAAAGTAGCTGGTGCAGTGCAGTAAAGTGCAGGTGCAGTGTTTGTGAGTGTTGTGGGAAATGTAGTTACTGTAAATGGCTTGGGGGAAGCAGCTTTATTTAAAAATGGTAGTCAGTGTTTTGATGTGGCGAGATATAGTTAGCTATGAGAAGGCGTCGACCAATGATTTTCAACCACTGTGCCGCGGCATACTAGTGTACTGTGGGAGATTGTAAGGTGTACTGTGGGAAATTATCTAATTTCACTTAATTGGTCTAAAAAACTAGGCTACAGAGTGTCATTTTGTAACATTTTGTAACAGATTCACAAGAAATGAGTACAGGACCATCCACAGCAAGGTAAAACCTTATGGTCTCCCTTCTCCTGCCCTTTAGCACAAAGCTCTGTAGAGGGTGGTAGGTTCGACTGAATGCATTGGCAAAGCTGATCTGCCCTCCTTGCAGGCCATTTACTTGGGACAGTACAGAAACAAAGCTGTCAGAAACAGGAGAGACACATCCCACCAGACAGCTACCTCTTCCCCAGGCTGAGTTCAGGAAAGCACTTCTGCAGTCTCTCAGTGAGAACTGGGAGGCCCAGAATGAGTGCCTACTCTCAGGCCATCACATTACTAAATATCTCTACGACAGTTATAACTTATTACTCACTCTTTTCATACACACCATGCACTTTATTTGCACCATGTTCTACATCTTTGATCTTTTATTTTTCAGTATAACTTTCTGTTCTTTATTTATAACATATTTATTGTCATTATTGTTATTGTTTCATTCTTTTAATGCCATCACTGTCATTTCACTGCAGTTCAGTGTAGTCTGACTATATACCTTGCATATGGCCAATAAAAAATCCTTCAATACAATACATTATGGCATTATGCCCCCCACTCCCCCCATTTTCTTTCCTTTTTGAGGGGTGTCCAGCGCTGAATGTGCATTTAGGCTCCCCAGACCCCTTGTATTCATAAGCATCATAAGGACCCCACACCTGCTCAACCTCAGACTGCCTGGTTGGCATGACAACAGGCTCTTCCCTGCTTGGCTGGAAGGTGATCCCTAGGAGCTTAATGGTATTTCTATGCACTGGGAAGATGGTGGTTTAAACATTGTATCAGAAGCAGGATCATCAGTGCCACACAAAGGTATTGGAATCAAATTCTGAGTAAATGATTTCCTTGAACATTTATCTAATTATCTTTGACATCTGGGTGAACTGTGATGTGAAACAACACCATAACTGTCAAGTTTTGGATTTGAAAATAAGCTAAATTTTCTGGCACCCGCCGCGAGCCATCCCACCACCCCAACCAAGCTCCAGTATCCCTTACATTTTAAGACAGGTGTAAAAGAAATCTAAAATAACCACTTGTCTTTCACATTTTACTTTTATTACACGTTTTCTTTTAATTTCTCAGGCTACTGCAGGTGGCAGTTCTCGCGAGGCTACTGACCGAGTTCAGTTTGGAGAGGCAGAGGATTTTTAAATGATATTATAATACGGGAGATTTACGGGAAATACTAATACGGGAGGACGGTGGGAAAGAGGGGTAAAATACGGTAGTTTCCCGGCCAAAATGGGACACTTGACAGCTATAAACAACACCTAAAGATAGATAAGAGTTGGTGCCTGCAGCAGCCTGCCCTAAACATGCAGGTGGTGTTTTTTGTAGACAAATATAGATTTTCTTTTTGTTCCCCGGCAGCGATGCTTGTGTTCAATAAACAACATATATTTTTAGAATGTTACTTCCTTCTTTTGGTCTCCTTTTCTTTCTTTCAATAGAAAGCAATAGAATCTTTATTGTCACTGTCACAAGTACAGTGAGATGCTGTTTGAAGCAAGCCAGCAGATGCACATTAGGAGGAGGATTTAACAAATCTACAAATTAACAAATTTACAAATTAACAGTATAAAAGGATTTACGATAATATGCTAGAGGGAGGTGGAATAAATGTAAGTGTAGGAAGTGAATTACAGAACAAGTGGATAGAAAGGGGGAGTGTGTGTGTGTGTGTATATATATATATATATATATATATATATATACACACACACACACTCACCGGCCACTTTATTAGGCAGACCTGTCCAACTGCTCGTTGACGCAAATTACTGATCAGCCAATCACATGGTG
>JAODKL010000037.1:511654-522347 GCA_026780765.1 Petrocephalus schoutedeni
ACGTCGCCGGCCCGCCACAGCAAAGGAGTGGACTCACAAAAACAGACAGCGACGGTCCCCGAATTGGAAGCGGGATCGCCCCCCGGATCTGCCCCCCGAGCGGCGTCCATGGCTGCGTATCGGCGCTCAGCCCTGACATCCACGCAGGCGGTGAGCAGGAACCTGATTCTCCACTTTTAGAAAAAAAGGAGTTACAGTCAACTCATAGTAGCTGCTTTAAATATAACAAGAAGTACTTTAGCCGAAAGGACGCTACAGCATCTGGCGTTAAGTACCTTCACACAGCGTGATTACTAAAATAACGCGAAATAAGTAGATATGAAGCTAAATTTCATTAAGGCTACTGCAGACGCATCCCACCAAAAGACTTAAAGCGGATGAAGGAAACACGTGTGCTGTAGTCTCTGCTCGCGAGAAGATGCCCTCAGTTCATTGGCCGTTAGCTGCCGATGGGGCGGGACTTCCGGGGAATCCCGGAAGTACCCCGATCATTGTGCTTCCGTGCAGAAACTGGAGAATCTTGTATCACGCGGAAAGCAAATCATTTATTTTTGAAGGAATTATTTAATGTAAGCCAACGACTACACTGAATCTTTTGAAAGACAGCACTGCTGGCCATTTCTTGGGTAATTTGACGAGGCCACCCAACAGGAAGTCCCCTGACACCAACCGAACACTTTAGATTCAATGACTCATTTGTTTTCATTTGTGAAGTAAAGCCATAGAACTGACGTCTGCTATCCCTTTATTTACACTCTAGCAGTTACGTTTTATGTATGGTCATCTTTGATTTAACAGTTCAAATAGCTAATAGCCAGTCACACCTTTAGTTGTCAGAAAAATTGAGACCACGCAGGTATCCCATTATATGTAATCCACTTTAATATCGTTTAAGTTTCTCTTTTTTGCTATAAAAAGAAATATAAAATTACAGTAGCTTAAATTAAAATGTTAAATGCTTGTAATGTCAACTTTTATTCCTGCTGAATCAAATATAAAATACAACTGCCACTGACCATAAGTTATATTTCGACTCAAAACATAAAATTGATAGATTTTACATTTAAAAAAAAAAAAAAACTAGAGTTAAGACTGTCTGGCTGCCACAGATCCCAGCCTGCTGCAGGGGGCTTGCCTAGAGGCTCAGAGGGACGACGGGGGGCTTCCAGCCTGCACTAGCAGTCATCCTGCCTTCAGCACAGGCCTTCATCGGTGTCGGTCCTCAGCCAGGGGACATGCTCACCTCAAACCTGCAGCACCGCAACAAGAAGGATACATCTGTACACAGACACTATACAAGGCGACTAGAGGAAGACAGGGCAGGAGAAGTGGTCGTACAGGGGGGTCTCAGACTGCAGACGGAGACAACGGGCCGTTACGAGCGCTGGTGCGGGAGGGAGTCCATATGTACGTTCAGCTTCATTTCATTGTCTAGGATCTGGACCAGCTGCTGCATGGAGGGCAAATGGCCCGACTGTAGCTTAGACCACACTGGTACATCTGCAAGAAAAGTGTAAACTCAGCGTTACACCACAATCCAGCATACATGGAAAACAGCATAAACATCATGCTCTACCTTCTCAGATGATTAACACCATTTGTTTATTGACAATGCAATACAATCAAAATAATGATGATTGGGTCCAACCTCAATGGCCCACATTCTTTAATTATAAATCCAATGTGGGTTCAAGACAAAGCAATGCCTGAATCCACCTCCCAATCTAACACATTCCTATTTTTAGTGGTTACAGGACTATACTTCGAAGTATCCAAGTCAGGAATTAACAAATTAAGGAGCATTTTCACCACATTCCGAAGTGAGGAAAATGGGGGAAAAATACACCCTTACCATTTAACGTGATTTCAAAGGCTCCTGTAGACATACACTGGTTCTCAATCATATTGCTAAGAAAGAAGACCATCATGCAAGCATAGATCTGCCAGTAGGGAGAGAAAAAAAACCAAAAGGTAAGCATCTATAGAGCTCTCCTGCTATCTAAATATCACAAAGAAGTAAATATAAATTTGCTCCAGCAACTGCAACACAAGCAGTCAGCAGGATGTGAAAGCAGTGAACATGTAGCATGACCACACTGGGTCTTGGACACACACACTCCCTAGGCAACTACCAAGGTCTATGTGATGGAAGAGAAAAAAAAAAGCTTCATAGATTTCCCTTGGATATAATTAGTGGAGGAACATGGCGCCACACAACAGGCAGAAGAAACTGTTCAGCTGTCCCAGAGGGGGGGTCAGCTGGGTACCAGAAAGAACAACAAAGGTCTACAGAACCTCTGCCTGTGTAGTAAGCCTGCTCCCCTCTCCTTTCTGAGATCTTACCTTATTCTCCTGTCCCCAGACCCAAAGTCTAGGGCTTTGCATACCAAAGAACGCAAAAGGATCTCTGCCCAGGATAATCAGCCCAATCACGGCGAGTTTGAAGATGGACAGGAAGGAAGCTATGTGTCTGAGGTGGGGGGGGGGGGGGGGGGAAGGAAATGCTGCAGTCACATGACTGAGTGCAGAAGAATTACACATCAAATTATGAAACTCTCACACCTGAGGTTTCTTGCATTTTAAACACGGAAACACTTTCCCAGGTGAGTTTACTGGCCGTTACACACAAAATGCAGGAAATCTGGGCATTTGATTATCCGCCAGGCACCAGAATAAAAAGCTCCAAAGTGACACAAATTACTATGCAGCAGCCCCGTCTTCTGATGACAGCCGGCGAAGAGCAGCAGTCTCTTACCGGTAAATGGGTACGGGCAGGTAGCTCTCCCCTTCAATGCGGATGTCTGGGTAGCGCTGGTTAAGAACCCGCGTGTACTCCTCAAACACCCGCTTGTACCCTCAGGAAACACTGTAGGGGCAGTTTGGGGGGGAGAGAGGGTCATCAGCCACAAGGTAAAGCCCACTCCCTTACACAGAGACCCCGCATCACTGCCTCTCCCAATGGATCGGAGCCTGTCAGGGCAACACGGCGAGCGCTTGTGCTGAAAGGCGCATCCTGCGAATAGGATTAACTGCCAAGTGAGCCGGTCGAGCGAGACAAACGTGTCGCTGCTCCTGCCATTACGGCCCATGAACTCTTATTTACGCAAGGCCAGGGGAACCGGCCGTTAAGCCTGGCTTTGCGGAGCAGCTCCTCAGCCACAGGTAGGTGCGACTCCGAGTGTGAGGGGGTCGGGGTAAAAATGGCATCCATCTGACCCCTAACTCCCCGGAGGAAGAGAGCCAACATGGCAGCCGGCACACAGCAAACCCCCCAAAGAGCCGGGGCGGCTTACACGCGGCGGCTAGCCGGAGGAGCTAAAGGCAGAACAGCAGAAGGTTAACATCAAACGGCGCTGCCGGGGAAAGGGCGTCCCGGGCGGCTGCGGGGCTACCGCTACCCTGGCGCTTCTACACCCCGGCTGCGAGCTGCGTCACGGCCGGCCTCGGAGAGACAGGAGACCGGCATCGCCATCGCCTGCGCGGCGCGGCTCCCCCGTCGAGGCTTCGCGGGTGTGCGGAAGTGCGCGCCTGGCGTAGTCGTTAAAAACGGGAAGCGGGTGGCTAGCAGCTAGCAAGATGTCGGCCGGAGGCCTAGGAAGGGCGGCCCTCCCCCACCCGGAGAGATCGGGACCCCGTCTGATCCCATTTAACCGATCGACTTAAACGCCATCGGCCGGCTGTATGTGGCCGGGAACCCGGCCGGACCGGCCACCCGAACCGCCTCACGTACCAGATCTGGAATTTCAGGAGTGGCCCGGTGGCGAACTGCATCTTCATCTTCTTCACGCCGCCGCTGTCAGCAGAAGCTCCGTACAAAAACAGGCCTCCGAGGAAGAGGAGCGCCAGCGACAACGACCGCTTCGCCATCCTGCCGCCTTGACTTCTGCGCTCCCTGCTGCACACGGCCTATTATCAGCGGCACGGCCAGGCGGGGGCGCTCGAGCGCTCGAGCGTAAGCGCTGGCTTTATGGGAAATGAAGTCTTCGGCATACATAATCGTCTTTCTATCACGAAATGTACAAAGCCTACACATCTCAACCTGTTTTTTTGTTACTATTTTTATATATTCTTCTTACTCGTGAAAAAAAGTTAACAGTGAAGCCAAATTTACTTTCCTGCAAAAAATAACACACTGAACTAGACTTTGTCACTCCTAATTACAGGTTCAAGCGGACTACGTACTATCCTTATCATATGACATTCCGAACCTTTGCACTCTCTTCGTTCCTGTACAGCACTGAAACCAGAATGTGTCGACAAAATGAAGCATTGTCAAGGAAATCACACATACCAGTCAGCTACATCTCCTAAATACCATTTGTTTATGCAAATGGCATGTTAAAAGAAAAAAATACAAAAAGCAAAGCAGGTTAAAGTGCATGTCATTCAGCCTAAGCAGAAAATATAGTACAAATTACAGTGTTTTTTTAACCAGCAAATTTTATTGCCTTGTAGTAAGTTTGATAGGAACATTCCTGCTGGGCTCTGGAACACATTTCAGGTTATATTTAACAAGGTGTTAAGGGAGATGTCCCAAATTGAAAAGCATTTGCCTTTAGTAAGATTAGGAAAAATAAATTCTTACACTTCAGCTCATATCACCAGCCCGTGTTACTGTTTTTCTGTGTGGGCGCATTTGTTCAACGTGAAGTGCTTTTTGGGGAAATCCCCACTTGTGTTGAAGGGTGACGCTCACGGTCTAAACAGCCAAACCAGGCGCAAACCCAGCGGATCGCAAATTCATATTTCCACCAAATCTCATTAAAGGTAAAGCAGGTAGCTGAGTAGGACCAGCATCTGTCCAGTACAGTTTGTGTCGTTTCCTTAACCACAATTCCATGTTACAGCCCCAGCTCCAGCTTCTCAATCTCTTGCAGTAGCTGGGACTCCATCTTTATCTTCTCAATCTGAGGATGGGAGAAAAACAGCTGTATTCTACACATGGTTCTACACTTCATATCATATTTTTGTGCCTTTATGACTGTGCAAAAAGAAAAGCAAATGGAATTAAGTGAGCTTCACCTGGTTCTTCTGCAAAGGTTTGCCAGCTGCCTGTTGGTCCTTCAGCTGCTCAATGGCCTTCAGCTTCTGTGAATCGAAAACCGTGTCACATGACCCCCGAAGTTCAGCAGGTATTATCTGAGATGCCACGCTGATGTGGGATCATCTGACCTTCCTGAGGTTCCTTATCTTCTTGTCAGTTTCCGGATCTCCGGAGGTCGGCTCGGGCGGGTTTGGGGTAGGGTCAGCTGGAGCAGGATCCACAGGCTCTTCAGAAGCATCCGACTTCATCTCCTAGGAGAACACAGACGGAACGATGGTGAGAGACCCAGGGACTCGTGGCGAGGGGGTGAGAGAGCGGGACACTGCGAATTGGGCCGACCTGTTTGGCGGCTTTCTTGGCTTCCCGCTTCCTCTGGTTCTTCAGGGCCGTCTTGGACATCGGCTTGTCTCCAGCAGAACCTGGTTTGAGGTTCTGTGGCAGCTCCTCCTCGTGCTGGCAGACAGGCGAGAGTGCGTTTCACCAAATCACACTGAAATGCATCTTAGATGCAGCCATCACGTGAGAGAGCTACTGGTCCTACAAGTGTCTGATTTTTATAGGCACCTGGGTCCATCTTCCAAGCCCCAACGGTTGTGGTCATTTTTTTGGTAGTTTAGCCAGAGTTGAGACCTGGTCTAACCATGACTTTCCCAGTATGTTCATATGGAACACGTGCTTTGGTTACTTACCAGTTTGGTGATGGGACTGGCAGGCTGGTTACGCAGTGCTGGCGGGCGGTACGCCTGTGGCGGCTTGGAGTCTGCAGTGCCCAGCTCGCTGGGCACCGCCTGGTAGCGGACCGGCCTCTCGGGGAAGGTGCCTTCCGGAAACGGCTGCCACTGTACCTCCCACAGCTCTGCCCCCTCTGGCTCCTGCTCCTGGTGCAGGACGGCCCCCGTGTAGTGCCAGATCCGGTAACCGTTGCAGACGCGGAGCCGCGGGGAACAGGTCGCCGTGACGATGTGCTCGCCGTCAGGGCACCAGGAGAAGTGGGTGGCGTCGGCTGCCTGGGGCTTGGACACCTGCTTGTACTTCTTGACGTCCCACACCTCCATCTGGCCACGCAGGTTCCCGAAGCCAGCGAGCACCAGCAGCTGGCCCTGGGGGCTGTAAAAGGCTGCGTTCCGGGGCCCCGTGCCGAAGTCGAACACAGGGCTGCACTTGAGGTTAAAGATGGTGGCCTTCGCCGGCATGAAGCCGTACACCACGCAGAACTCCGCGGAGTTGGGACTCCACACCACATCATAGATGGGCCCATTCTTCGCTGACCGGGAGAGAGGAGAGAAGCTGGGTGACTTCCCCATTGGCCTTAATCCATCACCAGCATCTAACCTGCTGACTCCAGCATCGCCATCAGCATCTACTGCCCCAAATTCCTGGCCTGCTTGGTCAAGAGGAGCAGGTGGTCCAGTTAAGAGCTCAATGCAACGTCCTGTGATAATGCAATAGACTGTGAAGCGTGCAGGTCAACCAGGCAGGCCAGGGGTTCCCAAAGTGGGAGTCATAAACCTACTGAGGGGGTCCCAAAATCAGTGAAATCTATCAGGGAGGAGCCCCCCTTCCCCCCAACCGGGTAAAAAGGTGACAAAAGGATGAGAAAAGATCATGTACAGAGAACTAAACTTCTCTGCTGTACATTCTACTGCTTAGTTTTAGTCTAAATATTGTGACACACTGGCAACACCAGCGTGCTTCAGTCATGCCAATAAAACCCACTTTGAAGAAGAGAGGCCAGACACGGCTTTTAAACAACGTTCATCTTACACCTTTTGAATCTGCTCATCTATGATTTATACGCATTAGTTGTTGAAGCTCTGCCAGAGCTCTGTGCTGGCGATGGACTCACGCAGCTGCACCACGGCGCTCTCCCCGTCCACGGCCAGGTAGTGCAGGGTCTGCTCCCCGTAGTACGAGGCGCCGGTCTTATCCACCTCGGTGCTGGCCGTCACCAGCACGGCCGTCGCTGGCAAAGGGTCAGATGGCACGCAACGCCATGTTAGTGCTTCCTAGAACTAATATAAAGTGTACAGGGGAGCGGGCTTTAGACACTTGTGCCCCGAGGTTATGCAATGATCTCCCTCTGGGTATTAGGCAGTCTGACTCGTCTGGCACTTTTAAAGGGCGGCTGGAGACACATTTTTACTCTTTAGCTTTTAATAGTAGTCAGTCCGTGTAGCCTTTTATGTTTCTATTAGTATTTTCCATTTTATTGTTTTGGTTTTATGTGGTTGTGTGCTATGTTTTTGGAAAAAGATTCTTTTAAGATTAGTTGTAAAGCACTTTGTAGCTCCTGCTTAGATGAATGCTGCATAAATAAACCTTTACTTACTTACAATCCATCAATGGACTGCCTACATGCATCATGGGATTGATCACTGGGCCTGACTCCCGAGGCTTAACATTGGCCATTATGCAGCGAGGTATAAGTAGGTTTACTGTTTTTCCATACCAGCAACTTACTACACACTTTCCTAACACATCATTAACGCAGTTTAGCTTTAACGCACCTTTCTTGTTCCACAGTAATGCCACTTTGTCTGCCTTGAAGAAGCTTCTGTTTGCCAGGGCAGAGGACGGGCCCCCAAAGTTGGGGTACTGATAGAGACGGACATATGAGGGGGTGCCCTTGCTTCCTGGGACATAGACAGCAACCTTGAGTGGCGATACATCGATTCGTGTTAGTCCTGTTACCACAGCCACCACAGAGATGACGAGATTAGATCACGTGAGGGGTACAGTGCCAGGACCTTGCTGGGCTGGGGTCCGGGAGACAGGGCGAAGTCGGACACCTTCTGCAAGTGAAGCTTGTTGGCGATATTATCTGGGAAAAGGGGAAGCGGGTGCTTACACGGGGAGATGCGGGCCGCTCATGGCTGGGTATACACGCATAGCTGCATAGCGCTCCACGGAAGCTCTCTGGCAGGCACGCCAGCAGAGGGGCTCACCAAAGGCGTTGTTCTCAAAGAAGTGCAGCTCATTATTGACGTTCCGGGCGGCTATGCTCTCATCATCCGACCAGCTGGGACACCTGTGAACACACGTGACGGAGGCGGCGAGGCATTACCATGGCGATGAGCACCGAGGGGCCGTGATACAGACCCACTGTGGGTACAGCCTAGAGGGTACGGGTGCCGGTATCAAACACGGGCGGATTTCCTCTGGCCGCAGAGACTTACAGCCACATGGGAGCTAAACACCGGAAAGACACTGCAGCTCAAAGGGTCAGATGACCTCTCATCAGCAAGCGTCACAGTGCAGGCGATTTAAACTTCTGCATAGCGCCGACGCTGTCGTTGGCCTTGAAGCTGCATACCCTACACCACAACCAAACGCGCACCTCCCCAGAAATCTAACTACAAGCATCAGGCTACGATATCGGGTATATGGTTATGTGGCTATCTATGGCATAGATTCTAGGCAGAAGTATAAATCAGCCCAAAGGTCATGCCCCTCTTGGCTAGCTGCCAGAGTATCACTCACCAGCCCTGGGCCTTCTTCTGGTAGAAGGACTTGAGTAGGGCCCCAGTACGCAGGTCCCATAACTGCAGGTTAGGCTCTCCTTGAGGGTTATCCTGGGTTTCTGAGAGAAGAATCGCCATGGTGAGCCTCGAGGGGCCATAACAGACGTGCCGTAGCTGCATGGAGCCGCCCCGCCCTCCGCCGTGGCGTGCCGGCAAGTCTCGGAATACCTACTGGCATAGGGCTGCCATGTCACCAGCACAGAACCGAGAGGCGAGAAGTCCAACATGGCCGTCTTGGGAAGGTCAAGCGACTGAAGACATGTGCCACTAGCAACCGTGACAACGTTGACTCTGCAGGACGGAGATCACGTGACACATGATTCCGTAAAACGCTAAGCGCAGGTGTGTCAAGAAGTTATCCACCTCACGGCTGCCAACTCTCACGCATCTGGCGTGACTCTCACACTTTCAGACTCACGCAATAAAACTTATGGCAAATATATATTGTGTGTGTGCAGACCTGTCTCTAATTGACAATCTCACTCCAGCCAGCTGACCACAGTTCTCAACCCTGCAACATCCTCCACCCAATACAAGAACGTTATGAAATATCAAATTCCTTACTTTTCTCCATTACACCAGCCGAATAAAGAGCCATCCTTACTGAAAGCAATGTATTTGCTCTTCTTCGTGTCCCTGGAAACAAACAAACATAATCCAAATGACTTCCAGCAGTTTTTGGACGTAAATTGCCCTCAGGAATTGAAGGGGTTAGTTCATGTAATAGTATGTGTAAAGTGCAGAAAGCTGAAAATGACAGGATGCACCTTTGGAAGGACGATGTCTGTGCACAGGTGGGGGGGCCGCAGCGTAGAGATGTCCCGCTAGACTCGCGGACTGTCAGTCAGGAAATGTGCATTAAAAGGTGTTACTTTAGGTGTAAAATGGATGCAAATGCACTTAGATAATCTGTTATTACCCAGCAGACCGACCACAGGCGGATACGGAAACCTGTGTAAAAGTTCAGCGCAGGATTTATCAGGCACATTTCAAACAAACTAAAACCGATTTAAAGCCCCTCATTCTCCTACATGCGTTAATTTCCCCCCGTTGTATGGACAGACGTATCGGTATCTAAAGGACTTTAAATTGCAGTTAAGCAAACGGGCTGCGGTTGAATTTGTATCTGAATTTGATTTTATCCATCCGGAGCGTAGCGGAGTTGCGCCGCATGTGGACGGCGCGGCGCACAACGTGCCCGTCCCGGAAAAGCCACCCAGATCACCGCATGATCTTAATTTACTGCGAGTCATCGCTGTAAGTATTAGATCGGTGGCGTTTTACATTAAAATAAGCAGCGAGACACGGGATTAAGAGACAGTGAAGCGGAGGATCTGACCTGCCAGCAGCGGAGTGGGGGCCGCCATCTTGTACCGGGAAAGGAGGGGTTGCGGGGCTCCGGTGACACTGCGGTCAGGCAGCGGTGGTAAAACGCACCGATTCCGTTTACAAAATGACACACACAGTCAAACACGCACCCATATGTCATATGCGTTTCAGATACACATCATCAGTCGTACCAGTTACCGTCGCCGGCGCCGTTTCTATTTGTGAAAATGTCTTTAATTCATCAAACTAGACAAGGATCTCAGAGATGTGTCAATAGTTTTATGGCAGGTAATGAGTAAAAACCGGTCCAAGGCAGTGTCATAGTAGGAGGCGGAGACCAGCGCTCTCCGAGGGAGGGGCGCAGTGTGACCACGCCCCCTCTCTAAAGAACCACGCCCAGATCACGTAGTTATCTCCAATATGGAGGCGATGGTGTCGAAGCCACCCAACAGCAGGACTAAGGATAAGCACAGCAAAAACAACACACACTGGATCACTGAGTCAGTCAATGGCTCCTTTGGTACTAATGTGATGCATCACTGAACAAACCTTTGTTTTGCCTCAGGTGTGCCCTCAGAAACATGGGTCCCCAAAAATGAGGACAGCAAAGTCAGGCATGGAGGAAGGTATAGGTGAAACCCTTTTGTAGACCATTGATGGTCATTTGCAGTGTCCTGCACAATGCGGGAGAGCCCTTACAGTCTGCAGGAGCTGGCTTATCTCATTCAGCCATGTGACCTGTTGCTCCTCCTTCAGAAGCCCAAGCGGAAGGAGGACTGAGGGTGGGCGTCCCAGGCCA
>JAODKL010000037.1:523017-554507 GCA_026780765.1 Petrocephalus schoutedeni
CCCAAGTAGCTCTCACAGGGCTCCTCAAGGAAGAGGAACAATGACTGGACCTGCAGCCTCCACATCAAAACAGAAGAGAAGGATCACAGGAAACCTTTTGATTCCAGGCTCTTGTTGTGTTTGGCTTTTCATGTCCAGTTTCTGCAGCTGGACTCCCAACAGACAGGTTCTGTTAACATGTCTGCCTCATGTGGCTTGTTTAACTAGGAAGTTAGAACAGTGGGAATCTTGGGGGAATGTTTCTGAAAAAAGACAGACATGTCTCCAGCACAGTGCCCCTGGGTCAATACAAATAGTACTGGAATGTCTCATGTTGTTTTCACGTACAACGTTACTTGAGATGCTGGGTGTCTGTTTTACTCAAAAACGGATGAAAAGTTTATCTCTTGCAGTGGTATTGTCTGTGTTAAATTCTCTGAAGATCACCTGAAAGAGTCTGAGATCGATTCTCGCTGGCTTTAGCCGAATGATGAGAGTTTAATCCCGAAGTAGCTAGTTTCAACATGAAAGATCCTGATTTATTTTATGGTTACATCAAGAGCTTAACTTAACTAACAAGGTTGTTTTGTCAAAATAAATTTAATTTCATTCCTAATCGACTTGTAATAGTCTACCCATTTTCTGTGCCCACCTGTCCTATGCAGGGCCATGGGGGTCTGGAGCCTATCCCTGAAGCTCTGGGTGCAAGGCAGGGAACAACCCAGAATGGGGTGCCAGCTTATTGCAATGCACACCTCCATTCACACCTATGGACAATTTAGCAGCTGCAATTTCACTTTAGCATGTGTTTGCACTGTGGGGGGAAGCCGAAGAAGCTGGAGGAAACCCCACAACGACACGGGGAGAACATGCAAGCTCCACAGACATATTCCCAGAAGTGCGGGGCAACAGCGATAACGAATACACCACCCCAAGCTTGTGACTGGTTTGTACATAGATGGGAGACCTGTAAAAAAAAAGGCTTTGCTTCCAGTAGTGATGTCACTGGGACAGTCACAGTTGCCCTGTACCCTGGATCAAATTGAAACAGTATCCCAGTACAATGGGGTTGCTGGATTCCTGGAGTACTACCATTTAGATCACATCAAAATGAGGTCCATATTCATCATTAAAGACCACTTGAGATGACACTTGGAACGCCTTATCATACAAAGCAAAGTCTCTCCCCGCACAGATGGGAATTAAATGCAGTTTGGTTGGGAATAGTGCTACATGAATGTAACATTTATTTCTGATGCAACTGATTTCATTTTAGGAGAAAAACAGAAAAATTGTAACCTTATGAATAAGTGTTACACAGTGTTGTGTGATCATGTGACCGTAGGCTGGCTTGATCAAGCAGGCACCGGTTATTCTGCTTGTCATGTGACATCATGTTTCGAGACTTGTAACCCGATGCTGATGTTTCCCAAGTCCCTCATTGGCCCAAAGCGGCATTTCTGAGATCTGGGCTCGGCCGACGCAATGGAAAAAAAGCCGAGGTGTGGCACGTCCATGCTCACGTTCAGCCAGGCTCACCGGAGCGCTCAGCCTTCAAGCGAATGGTCCAGGAATTCGCAGAGACCACGTTGCTGCGGCGGAGGAGTCGGCATGTGTATGTGCCCTCATTGAATTCATTGGCCACGATGCGTAGCTCGCGGCCCTTCATGGCGATGTACCCGGGGACAGAAGACGCCAGCAGCTCCCCGTCTTTGTACCACCTAATCAGAGAGAAAGGCAGTGATAGTCGGCTGAGGTCACACAAAGCAGAATGAGGTGATGGCACATGTACCTCGCCGGGTAACAGTATATGGCTGTGTGATGTGATCGTGCGAGTACAGTGCTATATATACCATGTGCGGATCCTGTACCTGACTTTGGAGGGAGTTTTGGGTGTGTTTGCACCACAGCGGAACCGCACCACTCTGCCCCGGGGCACAAGTTTAACTCTGATGTTGGAAGCCGGTGGTGTTGGCATGGTAACTGCATCAAGAGGCTCTGTGAGAATCGGCAAGGGGAGGGGGGTGCAGAGGAGTGGATGAGGGGATGAATCCGGATCACTCTGGATGATCTCTTGGACCATGGCTGTGCTGAGACAAGCTTTTGCTTTGAGGTTTTGGGTTCTTTAAGGCACTAAGACTGTGTCATGATGAAACTGCACCACAAAAGACAGAGAAGTACCCCATCCAGACTGGGCTCTCACCCGTGCAGAGGTCACACCGACGAGGGCAGTTCTTCTTCATGAAGCTCCTCCTCTGCTCACAGAACCCGAGCCGGGCCCACGGGTCACACACCCTCCGCTTGTCCAAGCACCCTGTCCGCGCACACACGGAGAATCAGACAAATCCTCTGCTTACTGCTCCTGGCCAGACCTGAGCCCATCCCGCCGGTACCATAGAGGCGCTGGATGGCCCACACGTCATCCTGGGCCACATCCCGCTGGCCCGTATAAGTGGCATTGGGGTGCATCAGGGCCCCTGGATCCCTGGAGTGCCACAGACCCAGGGCGTGGCCAATCTCATGGGCGGCTACTTGAACGAGGTCATTGAGCCACACACCTGAGCACAGGCAGGCGTTCAGACACACACGCATGGGGAGACGCACATATGTGCACAGATACACATGCACAAACCAACAGGGACATACATGTATGTGCACAGACATAGACACACACGAATGGGACACACATACATGCACAAACACACACACACACTTAGTTATTATGATCTATAAATTTCGTATTAGCATATTGCATATTACGAATGTGAGAAGTCAGTGAAGTCATGCAGCGTTTAAAATAATTCATTAAATTAAATGGAATGAAATTAAATATGCATGTTTTAATTTTCTGACACATTGAACTATGTCTGGGCTGGTGTTTTCTGCGCGCTGTGGCTGATGGGACCTTGTCTCCAGCTGTAACGGGACCTGCCAAGTACCCAGAATTCATGGTTGTCGAAGTGGATCTCGCCGCGGGGGGGCAGGAAGGCATGAGCCAGCTCCCCATTCACACCGTCAAAGCAGGGGTGCAGAGGGGACCCCCAGCAGTCTGTGTGGTTGTAGGTGTAGAATCCTGAGAAGAATCACACACACACACACACACACACACAGTATCTGTATGTGAGGAACACTGTCTGCTACAATCCACATGGCACTAGGCCGTCTTTGAAATGATCGTCTAGGGCAGCGTCTAATTAAACCATGAAAATCAGGAAGTGTCTGATTTAAGAACAGAGGTGAGCTTTGCGTCCCGTATACCGGCTCGCACCGATGGTGATGTCTGCGCTCCTGCTGGGTCGCGTGATTTCAGTGAAGGACATCGGTGACACTTCACTCCACTTGGCAAAGGCGAGGCTGATGGCTTTGCGCGTGTCGCCTTTGTTCAGAGTGTTGGGGAACCTTGTGATCCTGCCCAAGGTCACATAACATAGCAGCAGAACATCGGAGTCCCACAGCTGATTAAGCAGCTTGTTTTAAAGTCAAATTTACATCGATTATCTGTTACACTGCATGACCTCTCCCCCCTTCTTCTGAATTAATTATGTACTCAGTGTATCAAATATTCCCCATTAACAATCATTCTCGTGATCTCTCTGCCCTCCCTTACTTGTAGGTGATATTGAAGTGCCCCCATTTATAGCCTAGAGGGTTGATGGTATAGCGCCTGGCTCTGGTCAGAATCGGACCTGGCAGATCGTCTTCAGAAGCAGAAACCTACAAAGGGCAGGGAGGGCGATACGGGCATTTGGAGCTGTAGAGTGCATCATTCGGCTGAAAGCCCCTTCCCCTTCTGTTCCCTCACACCCCGCCCCCACCCAGAAATATCTACCATCCACATGTGATTATAGCCCCCATGACCCCCAAAGTCCCTCTCGCTCGCCTCAGCACTTTCTCCTTCTGATTCTCTCTGGCCGACTTCTTAAGAAGTAACTTCGGTTCATAATACGTCACAATGACTACATTTCTCCATTAGTCGTGTGCTTTGCAAGTTTAACCGAGTGTCTCTATGGGCCTAAAACAGCTTCAGTCACCCCTGATTTAACACCTCAAACCGCAACCAAGAAACGACACTGGCGGAGCAAACCGGCCGGAAGCGTGCGGCCGCTGGCCGCGGTAAATCCGCCATCACTCGGTTCCCAGTGCGTTCAGCCCCACTTACCTCCTGACTAGCCCAGAAAGATGATCCTGCAGCCCAGTCCAGCACCAGAACCAGAACCAGCAGCACAGCCACAGCACACTCCCGGAAGCCGCGTGCCATTGGGATCTGTGCCAGAGCCCGATGCGGTCCCGAGTGCCTGAAAGCTGCTCACCAAAGACGCGAAGCCCACCTCCACCCTCGTCTTTCTGCTCCTCCTTCCAGAGCACGTGTTCAGCCCACTGGGTCTCCCACCACGGCCGGCCTCAGATTACAAACAGCTACACAGCAGATGAAGACAAACCCTCCGCACACTTTACACTAAGACCAGGCACAGGGCCGGACTGAGACAATCGGGCTCGGGACTTCGGGGTCCCTTCATGGTCAATTTTGCCAGCCCACATATGCCCAGTATGCCAGGCATCCAGTCCGGTCCGGAGCAGGGCCCCGCTACAGGGAGGGGCTTTCGATCCCCGTTTCATGGCAATCGGAGTACAGCAGTGGTGCTAGCAGAGTGGAAAGCAGAAGCAAGGATGTGGAGAAAATTCAGGCTGGGCTGCGATATTTCACACACTGCTTGCTGCAGATGGCAGCCAGATGGGCCCCCCAGTTTTTTAGAGCGCCGTTTGAGGCCCATTTCTCAGAGGAAGAGGGCTGCACCGATAGCCTGTGTGGCGCCTTCGCGCGCCGTACCCAGCTTCCCACGGCCGAGGCAGCGAGGCCCATTAACACGCAGCTATCGGCCACAGGAGGCCCATCACCACCTTAGCACTAAAAGGTGCTCAGGGGACGCAGGCCAACGCAGGAGCTCCTGCTTAACACTTGCGGGCCCATTTCATCCAGCATGCAGGATTTCCATTTACATCTTGTTTGGCAGATTGCTTTTATTTATCCAAAGTGATGGGACATTGAGAAAGCAGTCAGACTGTCCCTGGAGCAGCTGGAGGTTAAGGGCCCAGATCACAGGCACAGAACCACCCCCCCCCCCCCCCAAAGAAAAGTACACGGAGAGAGACAGTGAACATGGTTATATGACTTTTATTTGGGTTAACTGGACAGTCACAAAATTACCAACTGAAGACTGAACACCAAAGCAGGAGGGGGGCGGGGGGCATATTCTGGGCCTCTCTCAGGATGCAGCAGGTGAGGGCAGTGGGGGCTTCAGGTGGGGTTCGACAGGGCTGTAGTGTTTGGGTAATTTTGTGCTGGGTGCAGCCATTCATCCGACCCCCCGTGCTGTGGGGGGGCACACAGGGTAGCTTAGGACTGTGGGGGCCCAGAGGCAGACCGATCCATCAGCTTTTAGGGTTTAAAGGACCCGTCGACCTCCCATGGCGACAGGAAACAGGCAGGACAGGGGAATAGACCGAGCCAGTTTGTCTCCCCGGTGCCCCCTGAGAGATGCCGAGCTCGCCCACAAGGGGGCAGCAGCGGACGCTAGCTGGACTTGCACTCGCACACATACGCCACCGCTAAGCGCAGCCGTTTAGATCTAAAGTCGGATTTTTTTTTCCTCCCGGCGTCACGACTTTCGCATTAGCCGCATGACTCCTACTGCTGCTTCGTGTCCCTTAACAACGAAAGGATTTGGTCACGGGAACGAAACACTGGCAGGGAGATGGGAGAGGAAGCGGAGCAGAAAGCGAAGCACACTCAGCGGCGAGCGGGGGCCGAGGTGGGGGGGGCACAGCAACCGACAACACCCACAGGGCACTGGAGCCGACTATACCACTAACCTATGGGGGAGGGGGAACAGGAATGGTCCAAGGTGCAAGTGGGGGGGGGACACAATATATATGTATCAAAGGACAAGCTTCAACACACCCAAACAGATGGGGGGGGGGGGTAATTCCATGTTTTAACACAGGGGGTAGAAAGAGCGGACATCATCTCCTGTACCCTCCTGCAGCAACCTGTCAGAGACCTGGGTGTCAGCACCACTACACGGCCACCAGCGGCACCCCCCCCCCAGGCCTCCAGTGTGAGAGTGTCCCCCCCCCATACAGCTCCAGCAGCACTAGCAGCGGGTCTCATAGATGCCGCTGCGGCCAATGTAGCGCACCCATTTGATGACGTCGTGATCGCTGTAGTTCAGCTTGGGCTCAAACACCTTGAGGTAGCGCACCTTGAGTCCGGAGGGGGCGAAGGGCACCTGAGGGCGGCAGGGGGAGGGGGGGGCTTGATCAGATCACAGGCATGCCGAGTAAAAATGGCGGAGAGAGCAGGGCATAGCCCAACTCACCTCGAAGTTCATGGAGATGGGGGGGCGGGCCCACTTCTTCTTGTCGTTGGTGGGCAGAAGCTCGATCTCAGCGCTGATCTGCGACTCCTTCATCCCGGCCATGCGCTTGATCCTGCGGACCGTGCGCGGGAGTTACTCCCGTCCACAAGGTGGCGCCATCACATCCCCACACACACACACACACACGCACACACACACACACACACACACACACACAGATGCGCGTACTCACTTCCACACGATGGCGTTCTCGCTGGCCTTGTACTTGGCTTTGCCCTTCATGCAGATCACCTGCACCCCGCTGGTGTTGAGGGGGGTGGGGATTCGCACCTGAGGGGGCAGAGAGGGAACGTCCCACTTCATACGGCAGCTCTGCGAGGCGCCGGGTCAGCCGGGCCGTCCCGATTCTCACCTCAATCTTCTGGGCCAGCAGGGAAGGCTTGAAGTTGGACTTGATGACCACCTTGACCTCCAGCTTGGTGCGGCCGACCTCCCTGACCAGAGGGATGACCCGGAAGGGCAGGATGATGTCCTTCGTGGTGCGGTACCTGCACACAAATGCGCGTCATGCACGGCGGAGAGGCACGCGCGCCTGACCGGGAACCCGCGACCGCGGATCCGCTGACCTCATCAGCTCGTACTCCCCGTCGGGGGGGATGAAGCTGATACTCCTCTCCGAGTCAAACTTGCTGAGCCGCACACACTGGTGGAAGGTGCAGTCGTCAATGGCGATGGACTGCTTTCCGCTGCTGGGGGGGGGGGAGGCAGGGACACAGAGTTAAACCAGAAGCCGCAGAAGGCCAGTGTGAGAGAAACAGGAGGGTGGGGGGGGCAGGCTGACAGCAAGGAGATGTGGACCAGGGGGGACCGGGGGCGGTACTGAGGGGTCCTCAAGCAGGGGATGGACTGAGCGTACAGGACAGACAGACTGACACGGCTAGAACACGCGGCTCACGGACACAGACAGGCATGCACGAGGTTGATGGGTCGGTATGAGACTCTGGCCAGGCGAGAGTTACACTACCTGCCCCCTAAATCACTGAGGTCCAGCACAGAGAGAAGAAAACGGGGAACAAATACAAAAAAAGATACAAGAACCACCACTTAGGAACAGAAACGCAAAAGAAACTGAATTCAAGAAATAAACAAAATCTTAGCACAGAAGCACAGACCTCCACCCACACCCTGAACACAAATCAGTTAAACTGGAATCCATATCAAAGTGTAGATAGTGCCCTGCACTCTGTGGTGCCCCATGGGCCAGTGGCTCAGGGTGACGGGCGCGAACACAGCGGCGGGCCTCACCTCTTGCCTGCATCATCTGCCGCGCTGCCCTTGCCCTGCTTGTCAATGACGATCTTGTCGTTCATGCCGAACTTACACTCGGGCATGCCGCTCAGGTAGCTCTTCATCACGACCCGGCCCGACACATGGGCACTCAGAACCTGGCCTGGGATGGGTCACATGACAACATTCAGTCAGCCAATCAGTGGTGATATTAATAAGATGACCGAGCCGAAATGCCACCCCCTACCACTAAGTAGTCAGTCCATACCCTGCGGGGACATGAGCAGGTTGACGCTCTCCAACACATCCAGGAACAGCTCATTTCTCCGGTACTTGATCCCCTCGCGACGCCAACCGATCTGCCCTGTCACCTGGCTGGTGATCTGAGACTGCTCCTCCTTGGTCTGAACGGGGAGAGGAGATGGGACGGGCGTTATAGACTGGCTGCTGCTGGCCAGCATCAACGCTACAAGCTTCACTTCAACTTCAAGAGTAAATTGGTTTGATACAGAAGAGCACTTACATGGTGCTTCAGTGTGCCAAGTCCACAGGGAGAGAGGAATCACAGCAACGGGGACAGAAATGGAGAGAGCAGGCAGATGGTCAGCCAGCTATGTCACATGTAGCAAAAGCTCCGATGCAAGCTGCAGCAAAGGCACCTGAACCCTCACCTGGCTCTTAATGCCCTGCTGGGTGATGAAGGTCTTCAGGGCTCCAGTTTCAGAGTTCTGGGGGTAGCCGAAGTCCAGGATCTCTACAGGGGAAAGATGGTCATTAGAGCGGGAAAGTCAGGGCTGAGCGGAGGTCGGGGAGTGTGTCTTTCACAGCAAGAGAGCACAGATCACAGCAGGACGGCGGAGGTCCGGAGAAAGCCAGGGAGTCCGTGCCGAAGCCTCGGCCGCCGGGCGGAGCGATGCAACCCGCGTGCGCTGAACTTTCTTTAGGTTTTGATTTTCTCACTAAAGGGCAAAAAAAATCAAAACCTAAAAAAACCACAGCAGAGCAGAGTCAGCTGGTGAGGACCCCAGGAGACCCCTAGAGGCCGGGGAGGGTCATGTGCAGAGGGATGGATGGCTAAAAAAAAGGAGAGAGAGAGATACCAGCGCTGGGTCAACGCGTGGATCTAGGGGCCAGATTACCGTCCAGCAGCTCGTAGATGAGCACAAAGTTGTTCTTGATGTTCTCCTCGCTGATCTTGCCGAAGTAGGCAGTCATGACGTCGCACATCTTGTAGAGGAACTCAAAGACCATGGCAGCGTTGACATTCTGCTTGGTGACGGCAGCCAGCCAGATGTTGGAACGCTTGACATGGAAGAAGCTGGTGCGGGCGATGTTGGTGACGGGCGAGCGCACCTGCTGCCGGGCGTGGATCACGTTCACGCGGAACGCATCCACCGCGTTGCGCCTGGACACACACACACACCCACCCACAGAGCGTAAGCGGAACCTCAAAGATCGACTTGTTTCTTCCAAACTGGTTTCACAGAACAAGACACCATGCTGTCTCAAGTCAAGCGAGCACATTATACAAAATAAACGTAATGCTTAAACTAAATCATACCACAGCTTGCACCGCACACCCACCAACCTGTCTATCATCCACACTTTGGACAGAAAGTCAAACTGCCAGAAGTACCAAAACCCCCCAGGGCCTTAAGCCACAAGGGACCAGTGTCAGACTGCATATCTGGCCTCAGCAGGGAAAGACGTGGGGGGGGGGGCTTCTACGAGCTCAGTCTGGATCACTGAAGAACTTAAGGAGACAAACTGTTGTAAGAATTTAAAGATCTAACACATATTTAAGAACTCAGTTCTGATGATTTTCAGTTCTTCCCAAGCTGCAATCTCCTCTGGACGGAGCAAACCTAGCAGGCCAAGACCAGGGATGTTCCCCTTCCAGAAGCTCATGCAAGTCCAGCAGGACAGCCAAAGTCAACTGAATTTCATCACAGAGGGCTTGGCTTTAAAAACACTCTTCCAAAAATGTCTAGCAGCCAATAACAATTATAAAGCTACAAAAAATAAAAGTCGAAGCCGCAAGAGCAATGAATGGGGGCGCAAGCGAGCAAAGCAGGATTCCAGTCAGCACCACCCCATACCTGCAGGGGGCGCAAGCAGACATGCTTTGGGGCCGTCATTGCTGAGCTGGTCTTACCTATTCCTACAGCAGCCAATGCAGTGATGGACACGGACAGAAATGGCAACAGCGAAAGGAAGACGGACAGGAAGAGAGAGGAAGGAAGAGAGCGGGAACAGGCGGGGGCAGAATGGAGAGAGAGAGGATCAGGCACACAAACAGGCACTACACAGTGATCCCGCTGAAGCCACACAGCAAATCCATCAAGGTACACTTCAACGATGAGACAAGACAGCGATGTACAACAGAGAGAGGGCACACACAGCAGGAGGGCCACAGGGGAACTGGGGGGCACCGCAGCGTGTGCTCTCTCCCTCCCTCTGAACTGAGGGGATCATGGGAGCTCTGAAAGTACAGTATGGCTGCTGAAGTACACCCCCCCTTACCTAAAGCATTTTCAATGCAAAGCTGAGATTTTTCACCCAAACCCCTTATATTACATAAATTCCAGCCTGTCGCCTTCAGTTGTCGCTCACCCTATGTCATCGCGATAGACCCGGGAGATCAGCACCTCCCCCTTGTGGTTGTAGATGAAGAGTCCCCCGATCATCTTGGCAGCTGCTCAGCGTCGTCCTGCCATGACTAAATGCCTGTGGTGGAGTTGGGGTGAAATTTAAAAAAAAAAGGGTTCTTTGTGGATGTGACGATCTGACCGCCGGCTGTCCCCCTCCCGGCCTAAAGGCCCCCAGACGAGACTGCGGCTGCCTATCGGAGCACATCTGTCCACATTCGACGCGATAAACAACAGGAAGGCTTCCGGAGCGCCCGGCACCAGAGAGCCCCACCCACCTGAGGGTCCCGATTAGACCCCGAGCACCTTCCCCCGGATCGTGGGTGAGTGAGGAGCGGAACGGAAACAGACGCCCGGGGAGAAGGGGCCAGTGTGCGCGCATCGGTACTCGAAACGGGAGGCTGTATTTAAGCTGACAGTACAGGGGCAGCCGCGGCCGGCCAGGGAAAGGCGGGCGGGCAGCGTCCTAAGCGCATTTCCGCGCTGCTCTCTGGCATCACCTCCGTAACTCCCTGAAGGGCAGGACGAGGCGGACGGAAAATAATTATTCGAAAAGAATACGGGCAGGAGCGGGAAGCGAGGACGATCCCAGGCGGATGTCCTCCCCGCCGAAAAGCAGGATCGCTGCCCCCGCCGGCCGCCCGGCCAGCGGGCGCGTCACCGCCCTGCGAGAGGCGACGCCGCGGCGCGACGCCACACATACGCCCCGGACACTGCGCAAACGTCCGCAGACACCGCCGGCCGGACTCCGCAGCGAACGCCGCCCGTCTCTCACGCACGGCCTGCAGCGGCCGCTCCGTCTCCATCCTCCCGCAGCTCCACCGAGTGACGGACCAAGATGTCGTCCGCAGCGGCGCAGCCCGCCGACCCGTCCTTTTCTCAGAACGCGCCCCATCCGCCGAACAGCCCCGTTCATTCACACCTCGGCCTTCCAATTCGCCCTCTCACCCTTATAACCGTGCGCCATCATGATCCATCAAGACCCACATGCCCAAGCCGGATGACCTTACCGCTCTCCTCCGGTCCCGCTGCCGCCGGACTGTTCCCGTTTAACCGGTGCCGCCGCACTTCTTGCTTCTCCGATTCAAAATGTCTGCCTCTCCTTCGATCGGAGGCGACCGTCAGCTGACTGGCGCTGCTGCGTCATGACGTCAGCACGCACACCCACTGGCCACGCCCGTTTGCTACCAGGCCGCTGGCCCCGATGTGCTTTTCGGTTAAATAAGTGCTTCTGATTTGACGGGATTGTATTAGATGCGTCTTTGGCTAAGAGAGATTCAAACAAGCTGCCATATTGCCATAGCCGTAATTCATTTTACATGAAGCAGCCGGCATGCCTTACTTAGCCCTGCCGAAGGCGCCGACGCGTCACCCAGTACCCATAGCTGTTAGATTATGGACGGTTAGAAATACGGCCTGCGCAGGTGCTCAAAATAAATAGACATTTGGGGATTAAAATCGGACTCTTGACACCTCATATTTCCTACGGGAAGGAGCAGTGTCGCCGTAGTAATGGCCGAATCCAATGAGTTATTTTTGTCTTAATCTACCGTCAAAACTGTAAAAAAGTCACACAAACACGGTGATTTTAGGCAATAAAACTATGTTTATAAATAAAAACATTTTTCCATAAAACAGCATACAGTACAGTAAGTATGAAATCGGATGTTTGTTGCTATACATTATCATCTGCTAATTATTAAAAACCAAAGATAAATGTAGTCAGGACGAAAATGCAGAAAGGCATAATGTTACAATGAGAAACTGAATACAGGATTTTAATGTTAATAATTAAGTATGAAGAAAAACATTAAAACCTCTGAAATGTGCTGAGAGGGAAAAGGAGAGGCCTGGTATCCACCAGCTTGCTCCCAATGTCCGGCTGCGTGTTTGTCTCCGTTACTCCACAGGCATGCGGCTTGTGATGGCCACATCGCCACCGTGGGCTGGACATCATCACATACACCCTACCAGCTGCCTGATGGCACGTTACCATGGCAACGCACCGCTGGTTAGCAGAAAAAGCTGTTAATAGTACCTCAAACAGGCCAGAAGAGACTTGGTCATGTCATCAGAAAGAACCCCCCACCCTCTCCTTATAAAGGTCTTTAGAGCAGATCAAACAGTGACCTTTATGCAGAACATCTCCCTCTCACCCCTAACATTTTTACTGAGAAATAAAAAAGGAAAACAATGTGGAAAAATGAGACCAAAATCAGCTTGGCTTATACCCACGGTACTGTTGTGTTTAATCCATCGTGAAATGCATCATATTCAGGCCGTGAGAAATGAAAAGTGAACTCTGCTTTCTCCTTAAAAAGTGACATGGGAGGAGCAGCAGGGACACGAGACGAGAGGACAAGGGACAGGACACAGGTTAGGGGGTGACACAGGACAGTTTGGCGGGAAGGGCACAGAACTTCAGAAAGAGGTTCTTAGGAAAACAAGGACAAGAGCTGCTTTTTTTTTTTGTTCTTCACTGAAGAAAGTAGCAGCCACAAGCTGCAGCAGGGGATGATGGGAGGGGGGCAGAGCCACCCTAAGGGTCTCTCCATCTCTCGCCCCCTCCGTCGCACCTTCTTCCTCACACCCCCCATCTCTCAGCACGAATGAGACAGGCCCTCTGGTCAGCTGACACTGATCACATGACATCCACAAAGAACTCGCTCGGATTGCCCATAGCCATGCGGAAGGACTGGCGCGAGGCTGTCAGCTCAGGGGGCACAGAGGCCAGATCACGGCCAGGGGGGGATCCGGGTGGGGCTAGGGAGAGTGCCGACGGGGCCTGTGGGGGCAGGCCGGGAGGGCCGTAGGGCAGGCTGTGAGTGTGGGAGTGGGTGCTGCGCACGCTGTGCTCACTGGGGGGCGCTGCAGAGCGCTCACTGGGCGCTCGCTCCCGCCGAGGCTCCGACTCGCTGCCGCTGCCGCCTGACTTGGACTCGGCCACCCCTAGTCCCGGCTTCGTCTCCTTTTTGCTGCCACTGCGATTCGAGCCGCTGCTACGACTCCCTGTGGAGGCAGAGGGAGGACAGGCTGATGGGCACTGGTGCAGACGGCAGCCCGCTGACCGACCGGCCGGCCCCTTTCTCAGGCTGCCAGCTGCACCCCTCCACCCGGCAGCCGGATCTCACCTTCGCTGGGCTGGCTGCCGGCGCTGCCCCCCACTGCGGGGTATCCGTAGGGCTCCAGTGCAGGGTGGGGACTGTAGGGCTGTGGGATGGGGTACTGGTAAGGAAAAGCCAGGGGCCAGGGCACTGCTCCAGGGCCGGGGAGCGGGGCCAGAGTGTCTTGGTCAGACGTCCCACTGGAGCCGTCTTGCTCTTGCAGGGAGAGGTGGGCCATGTCTGGCGAGGAGCGGAAAAACGGACAGCAGACGGATTTACACACGGCTCACCTTTCTGCAGTGACATCACATGGATACGAAACAATAAGAGAAGGAAGAGGAAGAGTGAGGGAGCCGTCAGGAGACGCCCGAGGAGCAAGGCGGGATGCTCACTGCCGCAGAGGTCCCCAAAGATGTAGTAACACTGCTCAGAGAAGGTGATCTTGTTGACAGTATGGCGGATGTAGCCGGCCTTCAGCAGGTTGCTGGCGTACTTGCGCGCCTCTCGGCGGTCTGTGAAGCCCTCGACGTGGCGGTACAGCCAGTCCACCACGTCCGATCCTGGGGCCCAAGAGCAGCACAGCACCTCAGTGAGCAGCATTAAAGGGATGAGGTACGCATCTGGGGGGGGGGGGGGGGGTGACACACAGTACCTATGAAGGCGTTCGGGATGGTGATCTTCAGCCACATCCTGTCCCGTACTTCCAGCCCGGACTCAGGGGAGGCCATCGCCTTGGCGACAGTTGCCATGTCACTGTGGATGGACAGGTGGAAGTCGTCGTAGCCTGGCAGGAACAGGGAAGGGCGTGCAGGATCAGCCAGGGGAATGAGGCGGACATTCCCGGGGTGTGGCGGCAGGCCGGTGACTTACGCTCTGTCTCGGGGATGGAGCTGGTGATGGAAGAGCTGGTGGATGTGATGGTGCTCATGGACGGACTCAAGCCGTAAACAGGGTACGCCCCCGTCATGGCAGCAGTGTGGGACACCCAGGCAGCTGGGTCAATGGGCCGGATCGGCTCACCTGTACGGGGGGGGGGTTAAGGAGGCGTGGCTACGATGGTAGGCTCGGTTTCAGGGATTAAATTACGTTACTGTAAGCAAGTCGGAGCCTTTTTAAAGGGCAGCCTGGGGGAGACACTCACTGCGGGGCAGAGTGAAGCAGCCCCTGGGACTGGGGTCCCAGCACTTAGCCACGGTCAGCGTGATGGGGCTGCGGTGGGAGAGAGAGAGGCAGAACGTTAGCAGGGCACCCCCTGCTGGCAGGAGGCCTGCCATGCACCCCCCCACCCGGCCTGGCACTCACCCCGGCTTGTGCACAATCTCCCGCAGCACCCTCACCGCGTCGTCGTTGCTCATGTTCTCAAAGTTAATGTCATTCACCTGGGGAGAGCAGGGGAGTAGTGAGGCGCCGTGACGGGCACGCCCCAGGCTCAGTGACCCCCTCCACCCACACAATGGGCGCACGCGCGCACCTGCAGCAGCATGTCCCCGGGCTCGATGCGCCCGTCGGCCGCCACCGCCCCGCCCTTCATGATGGAGCCGATGTAGATGCCCCCGTCTCCGCGCTCGTTGCTCTGGCCCACGATGCTGATGCCCAGGAAGTTATACTTCTCTGCAGAGACACGGCGTCCTGCTCATTCACTCACGGCGCCTTCAGCCATTGGCTCCCATTACAGGGCCGACTGACTGTGCCTCTAACACTGAGGGTTCATTGGGTGTTTCTGAGAAGCTGGAGGACCAGCAGCTGGCATTTAAACATGCAGAGAGAGGCAGGGGCCCCTCGCGGAGCTTAAGGCGCTTACCCATGTTTAAGGTGACGGTGATGATGTTCAGAGACATGGTAGAGTCGGTGATGCTGCTGAAGGACGACGACTAGACAGAGAGAGGAGAGGTGAGTGGGCGGGCCCACGGAAGCCCAGAACACGCCCCCCTCCCCACGGATTGGCCCATCACGCTCTCACCCTTTCCATGCGCGGGGCCTTGGGTTTCCGTCGCCGCCGGCGATGTCGCCGCATCAGGCGGGAGGAGCTGCTCTGCTCGGTGGAGCTGCTGAACCTAGAGGGAGGGGGACAGCATGAGAGCGGGCAACCTGGGGCTAGAAGGTGGATGGCAGCCACTGTCCACGCCCACGCCCACCTGCTGGCCGCGTCCTCCTCCTCCGAGTCCACGAAGCTGGTGGTGTCCAGCTCGCTGCTCATCAGGGTGGAGGAGCTCTCATAGCCCCCCAGCTCCGTCCGCTGCGAGTGTCCATTCATGCGACCCCCTGGGGCGTTTTGGGGGGGGGGGGGGGTTAAAATTCACATACTGTGCCAGTCAAAAGTTTAGACACACCTACCCAAAATCGTTTCATTTGTACCATTCTCATTTTAGAATAGTTATACAGACAGAAATTCTGTGGGCCGGGACTCAGAAGGTTGCCGGTTCGAAGCCCATAAATCGACAGCGATACTACCACTGGGCTGCTGAGCAAGGCCCTCAACCCCAATAGCTCCAGGGCCCGGCTGAGCCTGCGGTCTCCTCTACTCCAGTTTCATGAGGTAGCCCCCTGGGATGCTTCTCCAGCTAACCTTGGCATGTCCAAACTTCTGACTAGAACCGTATGTGCATACGTAACTAAAGATGAGCGGAAGCAGAGTGCGGACCCTGGGTAGCGCGCTCACCCGCGTCCCTCCGGCGGGGTCTCTCCCGCTCTCGCCGCACGCACGCCACCGAGTCCGTCTCCGTCTCATTGTCCAGGTTGTCCTGACTGGCTGCAGCATTGGCACTGGGGGGAGGGGGGGGTCCAGTCATTAGCAGCCTGTCTCTATTAAGGTTCGGTTACTGTACAATCCCTCTGATACACGCGGGTCACAGCACCAGGATGAGCAGACGCCTTCAGCAAGGCCACTCTGAGGCTGTACTCCACATCTGCATAAAGCACCGTCATACTTCCGATAAATGCTGACATACCGCACATATAAATCATGGGGTCACAAGTCCCAGTGTCTGGCAGGTGCATAAAATGTCCAATTAGTCCAACAAGCAGTTTTGCGATTTCAGCCTGTAGCCATTAATATTCCAAGTGTCTATATATAGGATTTTCCATCTAAAATTAATGAAATGGCACAACAAAAATACCACGTGTCTAAATTATATATCACCTTAATGTATTTAAGTTTATACGAGAATCTCATTACGTGACGAGCTTCCGAATTACGCACTTCTATCTTGCTGCCGCCTTAATTCGAGAAGCCGGACCCCACCCGCTCATGACAATGAAGATCATTCTTTGGGTTGTGGTAAAAAAAAATCAAGCAGAATAAAACAAAGCAGGGTCCTGCGGGCTGCTGTGGGCTTATCTGGACGCGCTTGGGATGCGACAGGCCGAGGTGGCTGCTTCCCCACTACAGGGACTGCGGCTGCGTGCTAAGCACAGCAGCCCCGGAGCTGCCCAAGCCCTTCACCATGGCCATAGCTAGCAGACAGACCGAGCCAGACACTGTGCGGCCTGTGACAGACCCGTGCCGGAGGACGGATGGAGATACTGTAGTCAGAGCACACACACACACACACACGCACACGCACACGCACACACAAGCAGGAAATACTGACTGGAAAGACGGTGGTCTGGAGTCCCCAATGCCCCCGGTCCTTTCCAAGGGAGGAGGCAGGTCCAATTGGCTGTCGGCACACACAGAGCCACCGTCTGACTGCGCACCATCCGCAGACACCAGCTGAACACAAAGAGAACACGGCACAGTCACGCAGACGGCACGGGCAGACGGCACGGGCAGACGCAGCGCACGACAGGCACATACAGCACTCATGCATATACAGACAAGGACATGACCATGTGATCATACACGGGTACGGCCAGGTAGACTGTGTGGTCAAAGCCAGACAGACCAGTGTGGTTACAAATGGGCACGGTCAGACAGACCGTGGTCAAAGCCAGACAGGACCAGTGTGATCATAAAAGGGAATGGTAAGATAGACCATAGTCAAAGCCAGACAGGCCCAATTGGGTCATAAATAGGAATGGCCAGGAAGACTATAGTCAAAGCCAGACATGGCCAGTGTGGTCATTAATGGTTACAGCCAGGTAGATTGTGGTCAAAGGCAGACAGGACCAGCGTGGTTATAAATGGGCACCGTCAAGCTGGGAGTTTTTGCCATTATGACAGAACACACAAAGAAATATGTGCAAAATACCAGCAAAACAACTCATGTTAAGGTCAGTAAAGACACACATGAGCCCCAGGAGGAGAGCTGTGCTGACTTCCTGGTGGCCAGACACATGTGCTATTGAGCCAGCAAGCGACAGGAATTTGCCACTTTTGCTTGATTTGATCTTCTTGTTAGGCCGGGATATTTATGGAGCTTTCACGCAGATCCTGTGACTCCACTTTGGTAATTTAATCTGCCTCTAAAGATGACTGCTCCCTCTTCACTGAGTATCAAAGTGCTCACCAAAGACTAGGTCCAGCAGCAGAGTGCACATTCTGGCCACCAGGGGTCACTGCCACACACTAGGCTGTAAGCAGCAACCTCAGGACAGGATTATTTTACTTTAGAATCCTGAAGGACTGGTGTTGATAGGTCACACCCTTTTTATCTTAATCCCCCCATGTTAATGTTTCAAACATGGCTTTTATTCCTTTTTATTTGGGTATTCCCAGATTGTTATGTCCTTTGTGTCTGAGAATGTATGCACCAATATGGCCAAAACAAATTTGTACTATATGCAGTTGGTTCGTGGCCAATCAACTGAATTCTGATCCTATGTCTGTCTGCCCAGCCACCCCACACACCGGCCTCACAAGCCCCGAAAGAGTGGTGACCAGCAGGGGGTGCTCACCCAGCACACGACTCGGCCATTGAAGCAAGGCAACTTGGCGTTGTCGTCCGAGATCTCCTCCTTCACCACCCTGAGGAATGGACAGAGGAAAAGTCAAACACTCCTTCTCCCTCTCACACAGACACATGTGCCGTGCCACCAATACGGTGGTCTCACACAAACAAAGGAAGCAATCATCACCTCACATTACAAACAGACAGTCCCCTGTCAGTCAGTCAGTCAGTAAGACCACCCCAGCTGCTCTCAGAAGAGGTGTCACCCCCAAGCGACCCTGTTACCATGGAGATGAGACCCAGCAGTGCTGGGAGACAGATGCCAACAGGGGACACAGAGTAATGGCGATTATTAACACACTGGCCCATATGGTGGCGAACCATCACAACATGTAACCGGATCATTATTCAAATGCTTTATACTTTTAATACAATCCAATACAGCAGGAAATTAAGTCATTAAGTCAGAGCGTGTCTCTGGTCATCAGGAGACACATGGACAAAACATGCCCCCGACCCGCCACACAGAGAGGAAGCCGCCCTCACACACGGGACACATACAGGAAGCAGCCTCATTCAGGTTCTCCCACCAACAAACAGGGGCACTCTTTAGACAGACAGTCTGCAGGAAAGGCACCCCTCCCGTCAGGTGATGCAGTGGTGACCAATCAGACCCGATTGCTAAACCTCCAATCAAACAGCGCGCAGGAGCGACATGGGAGAACCGACATTAAAAAAATAAATACCATGTGGACAGAAACAGAGCCTCGCCCTGCATTCTGCAAAGTTTGTCCCAAGAGAGAAGAGAGGCAGGAGGAACCCCTGGCTTCACTCTCATTCTATTCTCTCCTTGCCCTGGTCACGTTGGCTTTATACTGATGAAAATGTTACAGCAAAGTATGTGCCTAAATTATAAACACATGAAAACAGTCAGATGACACAGTGCCTTCAAAATAATAATTTACTTCAGAAAGAGGAGCAGCCAGTGACTTCCCAACTCCAGGTTCAACCAGCCCCAGGTTTGTATACAGACGGCAGTTTTCTTTTCAGCCCAAAAATACGTGGTTTAGCTGTGCAACTGTGGCAGTAAATTGCCTATATTCTGCATGTCCCCTATGCATCCAACGTCCACAGCCTTTTTTCCTGAGGTAGGGTCACATGAAACCTGAAAACTATGTTGGAATATGTTATAATATTTATGAAGGAACAGTTAATAAGCAGAGTAATTTGGAGGATGCCCTCATATCACCTCTGTTCCAATCTGCAAAGTGCAGTGTGATATTTATGGCCTGTTGAAAGCACCCGTCACACTGTGTGGATTGGTGCCTGTTAGACTTCTGCAAGCCTCATTATGGTACAGTCAATCCAGAGGAGATGCCCACATCACAAACAATATGAAGTTTAAATTTTCTCATGAACATTTAAGGGTGTCAAAATATACATAACAGTTAAGCAGATGAGGAAACAAACAGATAGCAAAAAATAAAATTTTGGCAATTAAATCCCCTTAAGTCCTACATAATTACTCGGAGGAAGAAACAGGGGCAGGCTGATTAAACATTCGCCATGCTGGGCTATAGGGGACAGTAGGATGGTAATCTGCAGTGCCCGGGTCGGACTGCCGGCCATAGAGACTACAGCTCGAGTCAGTCTTTCCCATTCGGAAGCAGACCACCTGACCACTAATGAAACAAGGTCTTGTAAGGCATAAATGCTGACGGTACAGGGGCAAGCATGCGGCAGGAACAAAGGCAAGTACTGAGGTAGGCACACTTTCCAGTTTCCAGGGGGCCCAAGCAAGGATCTCGCTCTCCCTCTCACACACACCCAGAAAACACAGAAGCAACAAGAAAGTAGGTCAGCCTCCTTTAAGGAAATATTATCAAGGCAAAGACTAGAGAGAGAGTCGCTGTCAGGAACTCTGCAACTCCACACCCAAGTGTTGCTTTACACTGAGGAGGAAGATGATGGTGGCTGCAAACATCATGTCAGGCAATCAAACACAGCCAAGGCAACCCACCGGCCCACTGCTGCCTGTAACCAGTCAGCATGGAACCCCAGGGGGACGAGGGTGGCTGTCCAGCATCGGGAACGTCTGCTGGGATGTCAGAGGAGAGCTGGAGACCCCATACTATTCCTGACAGACAAGCGCCAGAGCCCAGAGAAAGTGGCCAGGACTCCACTTCGGCAGCGAATGGTGCACACACACAGAGCCCTGTACTCCCTAATCCAGAGAAGTAAGGACTTATTCATGGAAATTCACCTTTAAATCCGTGCAGTTTAATTTGGTTTTCTGTAGTCCATAATCGGTAATTGACCCAAACAGGGGGAGAGGCACATAACATGGGTGTGTTTGGGGGGATACAGGCCGTGCGTTAAGGGCGATTAATAGGGGCTCTGCTCATTGTTTACATCTACGGGGGGGGGGGGCTTTAAAGTCATAAGCAAAATGACAGCTTTTTGTTTGGCTTCGTTCTCATTAGGACGAGGGACCCCCATCCACCCCCGGCACCCTGCTCGGAAAGCGGGCTGACAGCGTGCGGGTCCGGCCGGCGGGGGACGGGACACAGTACTGACAGTCACCGGGCGGCGGGCCGGACACGACGGGACCGGCCCGAGAGACACCCGCAGGACAAAAGGGCCGCTCGGCCCTCCTCCCCCCCCGTCCGCCATTTTCGCTCGCAGAGCCCGGCCTGCAGTTCGGCCGAGATCCGAGGGCCCGGGGCGGCCGGCAGACGGGGGCAGCGCCCCGGAACAACCCCGCTGGCCGAGCCAGAGCCGGCCGGCCCCAGTGCGAGGCCCCTCGGGCAGCTGCCCTTCCCCGGCCCGGCTCCGCGTCCCGGGCCAGCCCGCCCCCCCAGAAGCAGCCCTTAGTTCTGCTTTACATCTTATTACCAAAAAGCCGCCGCCTGGGTCCCCGCATCTGTAAAATGGGCGCCATATATAAACAGAGATATCTGTAATTTCCCCGAGAGAGGGCGACGGGGAGACGCGGCCCGGGCCCCCTCCGGCCCGGCGTCGGTCCCGCAGCCGCACAAAGACGGGACGCGCTCTCACCCGAAGTCGTCGTCCATGGACTTGAAGAAGAATTTGTAGCTGGGCTTGTTGAGGACGCTCTTGAAGTCGGCGAGCGTGACGCGCTCGGCCGCGATGGGCAGCTTCACCAGGTAGGGGGTCTCCTGCTCGTCCAGGTGGTAGATGATTTTCGTTTCCCCCATGGCGGCTCGCTGGGGAGGCGCAGGCCCGGCGCATTCAGCCCAGGGTGGCGGCAGTCGGCAGCCCGGCGCCGGTCCCTGCTCCGCTTGCCCGCCGCCGGCCTGCTTCTCTCCGGTTCAGCCGAAGCGCAGCCTCCGCGTCTCTTTGTCTCCGCCGCGGTGGAGGAGGGACGCTCTATTCCCCAGGCGGCGGTCCGGCAGCGGGCTCTGCCTGCCCCCCTCTCCCCCAGCAGCTGTCTGTCCGTCAGTCTGCCGCTCAGCGCCTCTTCCCAGGAAACGCCCTCTACAGGCGGAGGGGGAGATGCGCAGCGACCCGGTCCGCTTCGGTTTGGGGCCGCCGGTTCGGGGAGAACCACGCCGACCCCGCGCTGGGAGACTCTCGGCGATGGGCCGTCAGCTATGGAGCCCCCGCTCGCTGAGTGAGGCGGCGCGGCCTGCGCTCGCACGAACTCGTCGCGCTGGCGATTTTGGACGGGACCGCATGGGGCTCGGGAGAGCACCGACTGTGCCGTGCAGGGGGGTGTGGGTGCCGGCTGCCTGCGCCCCGCTGCCCCAACGTCACCAATGAGCGGAGTGACTGCGCCCCCTGCTGGACACGCGCGACCGGGCGCCCTTCTCTCACTCCCGTCCCCAACTCCACCTATTCCGAAAGGCCGGTGGTTAAGAATTCAGCAACGTCGGTAGTACAGGACTACCAGGGTAGCCGCACTACTACACAGAGGAACATCATTCCCTGTCATTAAGAGACACGATGACATCTGGGCTAAAGAAATAGAGACTTGTTACACAAACTGCTGCCCCCTCCACCATACCCTCCAGTAATGGGAGACCTTGGGCAAACATGTTGGGGCAGCTAGATTTCATAGCACTGGATATACACTGGACCAGATTACATATATTACACGATGGCTTAGATGGATGTTGTGCTGAATACAGATTGACACCCGTTCCAGCATTGCGGGAGAGTCAGTTCCCCAAAGAGCATCTGACCTCGGACACGCGGAGACTAACACTGCCGAAAGAGAGAAGCTAATTACTCCAAATGCACACGGTCTGCGGGCTTGTGGTTTGTCTGCCACACATGCCGACGGGGGAGATATACGATCTCATTGCACAAGCCCCTGTGCCGCGAGGAAAGCACAGACTGAGCACAGTATGTGTTTGTGTAAAGATGTCACGCATAGTGCCCAAAACACGGCAATCCTGTTTAATTACATGAACACAGCCAAAACGTGCCGGGGTTGCCATTTGTGCAAATCAACAAGAGATGGACTGCAGTAGCCCCAGTCTGGGGTAGTAGCACAGCAGCTCAGTGTAACCTTCATTCCTGGGATTGTTCCACCAAAAACAGAATCGAGGACATTATTGGATGCAGAAGCTTTCACCTTTCCCTAATATAACTTGAATCCTCTCACCCTCATAACAAAAAGGTACATTTACATTATCCAGTCAATTGCCACGTGACTGTTTACAAGAGAGCAGGGGTGCAGGTTCACAGTGATCTGGGTTCCAAAGGCACTAAGGTGGTCAAAATCCCATCCCTCCCCACAAGTGGGTGGCAGTGTCACCCAGCAGGAGAAGGCGGCTTGATTCCCATGTTAATGTACATAATTGTTCTAATTACCCAAGGCACAATGTAGTGTTTGTCAGAAAAAAGGGTCAGTTGATTGTTTTTTTTTTTTTAGTTAAAAAAGTGCCATGTATGAAGAGCTCCTGCTACACAGAAGTACCATAATCGCCACCTCCTTCTGAGCCTGACAGCAGACTGTAAAGGGGTACGTGACACCCGGCCCCATTCTACAACAGGAAGTCCACGTCCTAATAGCGCCACGGCCCAGCATAACACAGCACACACACTCTGTCCATGGACCATGTGACCATACACGTGCGATAAGGAAACCCAGAGCAGCTTTAGGGTTCAGCCTATGAGTATCAGGTACGGAACAATAAATAAAGGAGTACAAGTGTGTGTCACTGTTCTGGTCCAGTTTCATCCAATCAGGATTCCCCGTCCAGGACACATGACCAGGTCTTCTCTCTGTTAGGCAGACACGTTGACATTTCGCAAGGAGATGCAGCCTGTGCTGGGCATGTCCGTGGAGGAGGGAGTTGGTGTCGGGGAGGCGACGGGGAGCAAAGGCAATGCGCTCCCACTGGGGGGGGTGCTGCTCTGGAACATGATCTGTTGCAGGGTTCTACGCAGATTGGGGTGCATTCTGGCCTGAGTCTGAGAGAAGACCTCCGTAGCGAAGCATTTCATCACCCCAGAGCAGAGATCCTCATACAGCGGCACCGTGTACATACGGGAAGTCTGGGGGGCCGGGGGGAGATGAGAGGAGCTCATTAGAATTGAGTTTTCCATAGGTTTTAAATTATCCATATCACTACTATGGACAAGAGTACCTGCTAGCCAATGCAGTAAATCAGCCATCTGGGAAGCACACCAAACTGTCATATTGAATGTACACGCCACACCATGAACAACACACACGACATGCTTCAAGAATCTGCGGTCATGTCCCTTACATGTTTGTGCAGAAAGCTACGGACCCGGGGCAGGTCTGGGTAGAACCTGTTCCGCACCACAATCTGCAGCCAGCGAATTTGCACCTCAGCATTCATGCTGTCCAATAGCGCAGAGTAGCAGCACGAGAGGCAGGTCATCACTTCTGAGGGACACACATGGCAGCCAATCACAGATGAGGAAGGCAGGCACAGCACACACGTCCATTGAACATGGCGATTTTGCCAATGCAGGGGGCCAGTAGAGGGGCACAAACATCTACAGGGGAGGAGCAACAGAAGCGTAATACGGCTTTGGGCTGTACCTTGAGGAAGGGGTGATCGGTCCAACAGGCGGTCCAGGAAAAGCACCGTCTGAAAAGTGCTCCAGGCGGACAGGTCGAAGCTGGCGATGGCCTGGGGTTTGGGGGCCTCCTCTCCCCACAGGTCGCACAGGCACTGCACAGGCCCCGTCAGTATCGCCCCCGCGGAGAGGTCCGGTTCGTAGAGCGGGGGGCCGCATTCATTCAGCCAGCGGTCAAACTCCAACCCTAGCGCAAGGCAGGGCGCGGTTATAGGGAGACCCCCTCAGGCAAGCAAACTCAGCCCCCGGCACCCGGGGGCCCGGGCTCACCTTCCCTGTCCTTCAGCTGGGGGAAGAAGCCGAGGAAGAGCTCGAGCAGGTCCTCCGCCACCACGCTGCAGAAGCGGAACTGCTGGATGTAGCTCTGCCGGAGGAGAAGCGAGGCGGCTAGTGGGGAAGGACGGGGGGAGGAGGGGGCGAGTTTGTGCACGCGTGGGTGTGTGGCTGCCCCTTACCCTCAGGAAGCTGTCGAAGCTTTGCACGTCCCCACACAGATGCGACAGGTAGGACACGAAACAAAAGCCTTTCTCATATGTGAAGAGGTTCATCAGGCTGCTGGGGTTCACTCCTAAGAAAACAGGCAGGCCGACGTGTTTAACACTGTTAAAGACCACCAAACACGCCTGGTATTTTACTGGGGCTTTACTGGGGTACTGAAAGGCTTCTCCTAGGACTTGGACCTGTAACCTTCAGGTTTGCGGTCAACAGCGTTAAGGACTACGCCCCCCATCTGCCCACACGGACGACCGCGGGATGAAGCACCTGGCTCACACTTGACCTGCAACTTGCTCATTGGATTGGCGTCTCCTAGGAGCCTCATTTGTCGGTGCAGGGCGTCCAGACGGAACATGGTCTCCAGACACGTGAAGGCCTCACCTGGGGAGCACAGACGGCTCAGATGGGACAGGGGCATTTCTGAGCGCCTCGGCATGGCGTGCGCCCAGCGCCATGTGCCTACCGTAGGCCTCGGTGGTGATGCGTCTCTGGGCATAGGTGGCCAGTCCCTCACTGAGCCACATCTCCTCCCATGTGGCGTTGGTCACAGCGTTGCCAAACCAGCCGTGGGCGATCTCGTGGATGACGTCGATTAGGAGGAACTCGTGGCTCTCCAGGATGGAGGAGATGATGAAGGTTAGGCAGGGGTTCTCCATGGCAACGACAGGGAAGGAGGGCGGCAAGAAGACGATGTCATACCTGGTGGGTACAGGCGTGCAGAACATGAGGAGCACAGCAGCAGTGATTAAAGGAAGGCATAGTATAGTAAGAGTATAGTATAGTAAGTATAGTAGTATAGTATAGTAAGTATAGTAGTATAGTACAGTAAGAGGCTCCAAAGTGGGAGAAAAGTGTGCCTGTACAAGCCGACTATTAATGTCCGTTACATTTATGTGAGAAATCCATCAGTGTATATTAGATTAGAGCAGGGGTGGGCAATCTTATCCGCAAAGGGCTGGTGTGTATGCAGGTTTTTGCTGCAACTCCCTAATTAGATCACTAATTAGAGGACTGATTGCCTGAAGAATTCTCACACCTGGGTTTGAACAGCTGACCTTAGGGTTATCCCGAAAACCTGCAGACACACCGGCCCTTTTGCGCATAAGATTGCCCGCCCCTGGGTTAGAGTGCAGAACCTGTCTGTTTCCATTATAGTATGTTTCTCACATTTACATAATACTTATTTAGCAGACGATTTTATCCAAAGAGACATATGGCACTTTCCCATCTCAGGAGCCAGAACCTTTTTCAGGTACCAGGAACTTTTGTCGCATTCCCACCACAGGAACTGGGGTCTGACTGTAGTTCCTAAACCTTTTATTAGTCCCTACTCCAGATTTGGTTTCACTTTTCACTTGACCAAGAACTACTAGGTGGTGCTTGTGGTAATAGACTGATTGGTTGTTAACAAGCACTGGGGCTAACCTGGAAGTTTTGTAGAAGTGCGGGTAAAAAAAAAAAAAAATAGAAGTAGTGGAGTAAACACTGAGCAAATGGAATTATTTTTGCATCTCAGTTACATTAAATGGATCATTGGATCAACCTTTTCTCCTTGCGTCTATATATTTCCGCATCGGAAAATTTGATCGAAAACTGACATACTTCCAATATCGCTGGTACCGGCAGTGAAATTTGCTAGTGCTCATTTTCAGAATAACATTACATGATTTTTATTCTCTGGAAAATTAAAGATCAATCTGATGGCCAGATTCAATAACAAATTAGAAACATGTTGCGGGCCCTATTAATAAAATATGAATAAAATGCGATTTATCCCGTATTATCAGACCATGAGATCAATCCCCAGAAATAACTAGCAGAACGAATAACAAAACTCATCCTCCATTGTTTTGGAGTCATGGTGTAGAAATTACACGTGCAGTGTAGCCCACTGGCTTTTTGCGTCTCCCATGCTTGTTTGACATAAAAGTTACAGTTCTTGTTATGCAGTGGGAAAGTGGCCAGGAACTACATAGGTTCCCAGTTGAGATGTTCTAGGATCTAGGTTCCTGAACTTTGGTGGGAAAGCACCTACACCTTTTTAAAAGGCAGGGAGTTAAGCGCTCAATGGTGAAATCCCTCTGCTGATGCCGTGCTCCACTTACGTCAGAGGTCGGAAGTTGGAGCTGGGAATGACGTCACACCCAGGTTAGTGCATTCCAGTACAACAAGCTAGAAAGCCATTTAGCAATATAGGGGACCTGTTTCACAAAGTAGGATTTCCTGCCAGACAACTTGTCGGATGTAAGGTACCCCAGTTTAAATGGCCTTTATCTTTGTTCACTTACATTTACTCCGGACTACCTTAAGTCCAACAAGTTATTCCGCTGACCAAGCAATCCTGCTTTCTGAAACAGGCCCCAGTTCCAGACTTTTTTATTGTTAGCCATTAATAATATCAGTTGATATTACGGGGTATTCTGCACATACAATCACAGTAGCAACATGTCCAAAGATTGGACAGTACTGTGTGTACAACTGATTTAATAAAATACAAACAAAACATAAATGCGACTAAACAGTGTATAACTACAGCTTTCCCTTCTGTTGATAAACGACACAGCCATCTTGAATCCTGAGGTCAGGGCTGCAGAGATTCCTCTGACTTTCTGAGTTGGAATTCTGACTTCGGGGGCTGTTCCAGTTGGAATTTCCAACTACCGAGTTCAAATGGAACTCAGCATGACTCTTGGATTTGAACCCGGCGACTTTCTGATTACAGGTCCTAAGACGCTGAGCCACACACTACCCTCCATTAATGTTTGTGTGTAATGTTTCCATTACAGTGTGTTTGTGAGTAATCTCGCTCTTTGTGTCTGTTACAGTGTATGTGTGAAATCTGACCCGCAAGTAAAACCATATCAAAATACAAACCAGATAATCAGTGCTTTGACTAATACTGAGGATCCTCACCTGCCCCAGACATAGGGTCCAAAGAGCCCCTCTGCCACGGCCAGCCAGCGCTCCACACTGCCCCCTAGCTTGCTGACAGCGCTAGTGAGGATGCAGGGCTCCGCCCACACGCGGCTCCTAGGGGACAAGAGAGGACATTTGTCCTGCTGCTCATTTTCCTGAAGTGTCCTTTAAGAGCCCTGTAACCATGGCGATGCCCTCTCTGGAGCCAGTCGCCACCATGCCAACTGTTCCACTGTTTAACTCTGAGTGACTCTTTCCACTAATCTCTCACTCCTGGGACAAGAACGCCTAAAACCGACTATCGCCATGACAACCCCCCTCCCATCTCACCGGGGGCCAATATCGGCTGGCTGCAGATCTCCTGCCACCAAGGCAACCAGATAGGCCGGGACTGGGAACTCCATGGAAAACTGGAACGTCCCGTCCTGCTCTGAGTAGGCACTGTGCGAGGCACTCATAAGCACGGTCACGCCCTCGGGAACCTGCAGGGGGAGCTAGAGGTCACATTTCATACAGCTAAAACAGCTGCATTTTATGTGCATATCAAGGGCAACCTCCTTTGTGGCTGAGGGTTCATGGCAGTTTTAAAAAAGGTGGGAGTCCGCCCCCATGCACCATTAATTTGCATGCAGCCACAGCGGCCCAAGCCAAACCCAACCAGAAAGCTCTGAGCTGGGGGTGGTATTTAGGCCGTAGAGAGGCATGTGTAGCCGTGTTTCCCATGTGTGGGAATTCCCCCGGAGACACAGTCTGACACCCAGCGAGCAGGGGAAACGGGCTGGATGGAGCCGCGTGCCAGGCGGACGGCGCCGGACAGGGTGGGGGGGGACGTACGTGGATGGTGGCGGAGTAGGTGCTCTTGACAGCCGGCGTGTCGAAGCAGGGGAAGAAGGAGCGGTTACACACCGAGTGGCCCTGCGTGAAGACCAGCGGGCTGGTCTGGCCCGACGTCAGCTCCGCGTCCAGCCACCATATCTACGGGGGAGAGAGCTGTGGTGAGGTGTCACAGGCAGAGGAGACCTAAGGAGGGCAGGGATTTGGGTCTGTGATCCGGAGTGGCGATCCGGCACGGAGGTGTGGGTGGGATGCTGCTCAACAGCACCTCTCTCTCGCCACCACACAGCACCGGATCAATCACAGGAGGGTCTGTAAGGACGCGGGGACTTCTGGGGAAGGGGGGATCGGACTGACGGCTCAGCATCAGACAGGCACTCGGTCTGGGATACCGATACGGCCGTGCTCCCCTTACTATCACTACCCTCGATAAAATCGCGATTAACATGATTACCATTAGCACTGTGCCTAATATCATAATAATCAAGCGCATGACAGCCCTACCGCCGGTCCGTCCGTCGTGGTGTACCGGACCGTGATCTGCAAAGTCCGCCGCGGCCGGACCACAGCAGCCGGCAGGCTGATGCTTAGAGACGAGCCGTAGTCGGTGAAGGGGTCCAGCCGGTAAGTGAGCGACAGGCAGCGGTCCGGAGACCCGGCGGCCCCGGGCACCGCGCAGTCTATGGAGTGGACCAGCAGGGACGGGTGCGCGTCCAGCACCAGCGTCTGCAGCCCGGCCTGCAGCGGCACCAGCTCCAGCACCTGCCGGCCCGACATCTCCTTGGCGGCGAAGTCCAGCCGGAGCTCCAGGTGGAAGTGGCGGAGCCGGAAGCTGTGGAAGTTGGACGCCGAGGCGACGTCGACTCGCTGGCAGCGCTCCGGACACGGACCCGGGCCGCCTTCCACCGGCGCCTTCCGGCAGCAGCACAGGGCCGGGCGCTGGAGGTCGGACATGGCGACTCCGTCCGGGAGGATTAAATTAATGGTAAAAGTTCAAGTAAATTAAAAATAAAAGTCGGGGAAGCGCGACGAGGAGCAGCGGGCGGCATGGAGGCAGCTAGCCGGCTAACCCGCTAGTGTGTCCCCGCGGCGGCGGCCGGAGCCGGACGTGCCGAGAAGGACGAAGTGAGCGTTATACGGCATTACGGGGAGAAGCCGGACTGTGCGCCCCGGCGGGGACGCGAAGGTCCGCGGAGAGTCCGCCCGAGCCGACGGCCGAAGTGCGCATCGTGCTCCGTCCCGGGCGAGAGGATCCGGCGCTGGGTGGGGGGCGGCAGACGAGACGAGAGAGCCGGAGAAAAAACGCAGGAAAGAGGGAGCAAAGAGGGCAAAGGAGAGAAGGAGAAACGAAAGAGGGCGAGCGCAGGGACTCCGGCCGAAAACAGGAAGTGAACGCGGAGGAAATCACTCCGGGAGAAAGTTTTCGGCCTGAAGGGGGCGCTACCGAGGCGCGCCGGGGGCCGGCGGCCGCGAAAGGGATCCGCCGCGCCTAGACCGAGCCGGCGGGCGCTTCGCTGAGCGATTCTCCGGCAGGGAGCCGAGGGCTCCGGCCGCCTCCTTCAGATAAACGGCGTGCCGGCGTCCGCCTTAGGGCCCCCGGGGGGCGCCGCTTCCTCTTTCACCCCCGGGATCTCCGCACACACCTCCCTGCCCGGCCGGAGCGCCATCACGGGCATCGCCCTCCCCCCCCGCCCCCAACCACCATTTTCAGCTCCGACTTCAGGCGCACTGGGTCGGACGGACGTGCTGTTCCGTACACGTGTTGTCTGGGACTGGAAGCCGCTCCCGACTCTGTCACATGCACAAGGGGGGCCGGGAAGGGCAGCGTCGTGAGGCCGGGCGCGCAATGACACGGCGCGGCGTGCGCGGCTCTCCGTCCGGCGCCGTGCGCCTCGTCGCTCGCCTTCCCGTCGGTTTGTGCCGCTTCGTGTAGGAATATCTCGGAAGTTTTTGTGACTCATTGTGTCCCGGGCGAACGCGTGTCAGTTCCGTGTGTAGCACTGTGGATGCATCTCTGCTGAGCACTCCCGATCGAAGACACAAGTGCAACGGCATCCATAAAATAGGTTTATTAACATATCTTAAAGAGACGTCTTCTCCATTCTTGCCTCTTCAATGCGGTTAACGCATCATGCTAAGGCTATAAAACTTGGAAATACACAGAGAGACGCGCGCACCGCAAGGTCCACCAGAGGGCTGTTCTTACAGCAGTATCCCAGGCCGACAGTGAAGCCTGGTGGCAGATAGCAGCCCTGGGTTAAGGTCCTGGTGTCACACCCTTCAAGAGAGCCCTAACCCACCAGCTGGGGGAGCTCTAGAGTAAGCAGGTTATACCCTTCCAGCAGCTAATTTCAAATGTGCGTGGAGCTGAAGGGACACAGGTCTGTGTTGCTTGGCCGCCTGAACAACACCTCTGGGCATGTGCACAAGTCACCCTATCCAGGGTCCATGGTTTGAGTCACATGACAACAGCATCACAGAGCTCTGAACACCATTAAATCGCTGAACGGATTAAGATCAGACTACAATGACAGATACACACATATGAAAATATACTAACATGTCATACAGTGATGTTTTACATACAAAGTCAGTACAAAATAAATCCAGCATACATCCTCTCCACAGTAAATATGTGCATATAGATAGATATCCTATAAAACAGACCCTTTTAAATGATTATAGCTACACATGTAAAGCTCTATTGTTCAGTACCAGTGGTTCCCTGACCATCTGAGCCAATGATTTCTGAGCAGGCTCCTGCCAGGACGGCTCCAGCACGCGCCCAGGGCCTCGTCGAGCTCAGCACGGCACCCCTGACTAGCAGTGCCATATACTGCAGGTGTGCATATAGGTGTGCAGTCAGAGCTGAGGCCAGGGTTGGGGCGTCTGGGGGGCGGGGGGGGGGGGGGGGTGGAGGGAAGGGGGGGGGGTTTGCCC
>JAODKL010000037.1:554607-580210 GCA_026780765.1 Petrocephalus schoutedeni
GGGGGCGGGGGGGGGTGGGGGGGGGTGGAGCGAAGAGGGGGCTGTTTGCCCTCTCCAGCATGGGTCTTCACCCCCACGCCTGTCTTAGCCTCTCACAGAGATCTTGTTCTCCACCGCTGCCAGCATGGCACAGAATCGAGAATTTTCATTGGCCAGAAGTTTAGACGGCTCATCAAACTCGACCACCTGTAAGAAGGAGGAGGAAATGACCTCAGACGAGTGCAGGACGCTGCTGGGGCTGCGAGCGGAGCGTGCAGGCATTACTGTACCTGTCCCTGATTGAGCACCATGACGCGGTCACAGTTCAGCACAGTATGCAGCCGGTGTGCGATGGTCAGCGTGGTGCAATCCTGGAAAGCACTGCGGATTGTCTCCTGGATCAGTGAGTCAGTTTCTGTGTCCATAGCAGCAGTGGCCTCATCCAAGATCAGCACCTGCCCAAATGACACGGGTAGGTATAGCCCTTTAGCAAGGAGCTGTGAAATATCCATTCTTCATTTTACATCACTGACTTGCGTATATACACATATCGTGGCTTATATTTTTATTTGCCATTTCTCCATTATCTTAATATTTTTATATTGGGTCTTTTTAAGTAGAATCTAGAGAGCAGGAAGCAATAGGATTTTGCTACACACACATGGTGCAAGTGTGTGAACCTCACCTTACACTGTCTCACACACATGGTGCACGTGTGTGAACCTCACCTTACACTGTCACACACACCTGGTGCACGTGTGTGAACCTTACCTTACACTGTCTCAGCAGGGCTCTGGCTACACACAGGAGCTGCCGTTCTCCTACTGAGAAGTTCTCTCCATTCTCCAGCACCTCCGACTCCAACTTCAGAGGCAGCTGGGCCACCTGGACAGAACGGCGGACGTGGACAAAGTCGGCGTCTCATTGGTGGGCTTATCTGCGTTTCCCGATGCCTGACTTTTCACCTTTGACTCCTGACACTTACACATTCCTTCATGTGTGTCCTCTCCAGGGCGTCCCAAATCAGCTCCTCTGCATACTGGTTAAAGGGGTCCAAGTTAGACCTAGAGAGCAAAAGCTGAGTTACCCAAGTCAACGACATCACACTGGCACACACACGTTTGACCCTGCCCCCCTGCCCCACATACCTGACAGTCCCACTGAAAAGCACAGGCTCTTGTGGGATTATGGACATCTTGCTGCGTAGGTCTGCCAGACCGATGTCACAGATGTTGACGCCATCGATCCGGATGGTGCCACCACAAGGCTCCACCAGACGAAAGAGCACCATGCCAAGAGAGGATTTCCCTGAGACAGGACACGCACCCAGCCAATCATAATCCAGAGCAGCACATACCCAGCCAATCAGCATCCAGAGAGGCACACACCCAGCCAGTCAGACTTCTTAGAGGTACATTAAAGATGTTTCCGGTCAGGAGGGAGTTCAACGCACCTGAACCAGTTCGGCCTACGATGCCGATCTTCTCTTTCGGCCGGATGGTGCAGGAGAGTTTCTTCAGAACCAGCGGCAGGTTCTCTCGGTACCTCATCTCCGTTTCCTGAAACACAATCTCGCCTTCCTGGGGCCAGTCTGGTGGGGGGGCCTTGTTTTTGATCCGGGCGGGAGCCTCCAAGGCCAGGGACTGGTGGTTGAAATGGCAGTTTGACAGAGCAGATGCACAGTGCACAGGTATGGGGCCCAATTCAGCTATATAATAAAGAGATCCCGCTCACCTGGATGTAATGATGAATTCTCTCCACAGAGGTGAAGCGGGCCTCAGTCTCAGACGCCAGCCTCACAGTGAACTGGAACAGACCGGTCAGCTAGACGGAGGAGAGGGAGAGATGCACTGAGCGCTGTCCCGGTGGAGATGGGCAGGGCGAGGGCAAGACGAGGGGCGGAGCCTCACCTGCACTGCGTAGGATACGGCCAGGCCAGCATAGGCGGGGGAGATCTTCCCATGCATGAGCACCATCATCAGCGCAGTGATGCTGATCAGAGCCACGCTGATCAGGTCCAGACGCACGGCTAGCCAGCGCATGGCGCAGCTGAACAGGTAAAATGGGGCCTGGTTCTGATCCAGCAGCTCCTGAAACCTGAGAAGGAACCCAATCTTGACTCATTAAGTAGCAGCGGTGGTAAATACAGCTGCTGGCCACAAGCCCCGTCCCGGTCGGCCCCCCAGGGCCCACGGCCCCACCGACTCACCTGTTCAGGAACTCCTCCCCCTTGTTGTAAGCGTGCACGGAAGTGAGGCCCTGAATGCTGGAGGTCACGTGTGACAAGAAGGGTGACTGCGTGATGTTATCCAGACGCTTCAGCTCCCGGATGAAGATGCGAGAGACGACGTGGAGCACCGTGAAGAGGACGACCAGGGGGCCCACGGCCACCAGGAACCAGGGGAAGACGCTGCTGATGACGCCCAGGCAGAAGAAGACCAGGATCACGTTCTGGATGAACATCTCGGCCTGGAACGGGAGGCGGGTGTCCACTGGGGGGGGGGGGGGGGGGGGGGGGGGGGGGGGGGGGTGACAGTCAGCACGAGAAACATCGGGGGGAAGGATATTAGGGAGCTGTGCAATGGCTGCCCAGCTACCTTCATCCATGTCCTTCGAGAAACGGTTGAGGATGCGGGCTGTTGGCGTCGTGTCGAAGAATTTCATGGGGCTGCGTAGAATCTTCCGGAACAGCTCCTCATGGAGCTGGGTGGAAGCTCTGAGAGTCCACTGAGCGGAGGACAGGTAAATATACCATGTGTACACACACACACACACACACACACACACACACACAAGCATACGCATGGAAGAAAGGGTCTCTCTCTATTACTCTATTACACACACTGGCAAGCGCGCACACACACACAAACCGGAGTGCTGCATACCTTGACGAAGGCAATTCCACGAACCACCTTAATGAGGAGCATGACGCCCATGGAAAGCGCGTAGATGCCAACATAGTAGTGCATCAGAGGATGATCCTTCATGCTGTCACTCACCATAGAGCTGTTCCCCTGCCGCAATGTCGTGTTCTGTCCATGGGTGGCGACAGAGAGTCAGACACAGACATGCATCGAACCTGAAACTCATGCCATACGAGTGACATGCAAGGCGAGACACTGACCCCGCTGCCCTGATTGATCCAGTAGCTGAGCCACCAGTTGCTAAAAGCTGTGCTGCCCACATTGAGCATGAAAAGCACTAGGATGAGCAGACAGACCAGCGGGCCGCCCGCTGCCGTCACGTACACCCCATAGACGCGCCAGGGCACCGAGCCCCGCCCACGCTCCTCAACCTGCATCAGCTGACCTGTGCCATGGGGAAGAGAAGGGCAGAAAGTCAGACAGTGACTCCCGGACAGTGACTTACAGCAGAGACAGAGACTCAGACAGAGAGAGACTCACAGTGAGGCAGAGATTCACAGACAGGAAGAGAGCCAGAGAGGGAGAGGCAGAGACAGAGTCTCACAAACGGTAACTCACAGAGAGGTAGACGCAGACTCACAGACACAGAGGACACAAGCTCACAAGGACACACAAACTCACAGACAGTGACTCAGAGAGGCAGAGAGACTCGCAGAGGGATAGACTCACAGAGGGTCAGAGACAGACTCAGAGAGAGAGAGACAAAGAGAGACTCACAGAGAGAGAGACAGACAACGAGAGACTCACAGAGGAACAGAGAGAGACTCGCAGAGAGAAAAAGAGTGCCTCTGTGAGACATTGACTCACAGGCAGACAGAGACACTCACCACTGTCCTTGTTGACAGGTTTGTCCTTTTTCACTGACCCTGCCTTCTTCTCTGGTGGTTTCTTCAGAGAGTTTCCAGAGGTCTTTTTGGTCACCTGACATAGCAGAGCAGCGTTAGGGCCCCCTCTCCGTCTCTGACACAGACACAGACGTGAACGCCCGGCGTCCCCTTGCCTCCACGCAGGGCGCCTCCCCCAGCTGCAGGCTGTTGAACATGGCGGCGTAATCGCCGTTGAGCCGCATGAGGCTGTCGTGCGTCCCCTGCTCCGTGATGCTGCCGTCCCTCATGACGATGACGTCATCACAGTCCACCAGGTACTGAGAGAGACACCACGAGGCCATCACGCCCAGTCACGCTGGGCCCGCCGCGCGACGGGACAATAAACACCCCCCCTACCTGTAGCTGGTGGGTGATGAAGAGGACCGTCTTCTGGCGCAGCTGCTTCTTAATGGCGTTGTTGAAGATGTGGTTCCCCACGTGGGCGTCAAGGGCACTGAGCGGATCGTCCAGGATGTAGATGGCGCGGTCGCTGTACAGGGCCCGGGCCAGGCTGATGCGCTGCCGCTGGCCGCCACTCAGGTTGGCGCCGCGGTCCCCGATCTGCCGGGTCAAAGGGGGTCACACATATAGCAGAAATGCACTCCAGCCTACATTTCCCAGAGGACTTCAGTGTTACCTCGGTGAGGTCACCGCAGGGTAGGATGGCCAAGTCTGGTCTCATGCAGCAGGAGCTCAGCACCGTCTGGTACCTGGAAATGAGGGTAAGGGGCAGGTCAGGCTCGTTTGGAGCCACAACGAGCCTCCTTGCCCCCCCCCGAGGTGACCTCCACTCACCTCTCCTCATCATACTCCTTCCCAAATAGGATATTGTCCCTCAGCGAGGCATTGAGAATCCAGGCCTGCTGGGCCACATAGGCAAAGTCTCCGTTTGCAGCCACTGAACCCTCCAACAGAGTCATCTGGGGTAGCGGGAGGTCAAAGGTCAGGGCTGGAGAGACAGCCTTCCACAGTTCCTCACTCTCTGAATCAAGCCGCCCTGAACAGTATCGCCCCAGCAGAAGCGGAGTTACCTGGCCCAGAACGGCAGAGATGAGGGATGTTTTGCCACTGCCCACGCTGCCACAGATGCCCACCAGCTGGCCCTGTGTCAGAGAGGAGAATAATGCAATTCAGTTCATGTTTATGTGGCGCCTTTCATACCAGAGCTGCCTCGAGGTCACTGGAGCGAGTGCCGTTTCCGAGAGCGGCCTGCTAGCTTGCTCAGACCTTGGGCACAGAGAGGTCGACGCAGTGCAGGGTCCTCTGAAGCCGCTGGCTGACGGTGGGGATGGGGGTGGCCTCGCCCTCGGGAACGGAGGCTTCGCCTTCACTCAGCAGTTCCTTGCCCGGATCCTCTGACTGCTTCCCCACTTCCAGCTTTTCTGACGACTTTTTGTGGCTGCGCCTCTGGTTTAAGCCCACTGAGGGAGTGCCCCGGGGTGTGGGCTGGGCGCTGTGCCCACTGGTCTCCCAGGCGAAGCTGGCGTTGCTGAGTTCGACAGCCACATGGGGGCGCTGTGGGCATGACTGGATCACCTCCACCTCTGGCATCATAAGCAGACTCTGCATGCGAGGGAGGGATTGTGATGTCAGGCACACACACAGAATGCTGAATCATCTCTAGGAGGGCAGAGAAGACACCCACCTTAAACCTCTCCATGGCCACAGACGCCTCAGAAAGAGACTTGACAGAAAAGGGTGTGACCTTGAGTGCAAAGGTCATGGCATTGAAGACGGTCACCACAGTAAATGCCTGTTGGGTACAAAACAATAATAATTCTCAGGGAACCTCACCCTTTAAGACAATCCACATTATACCTCCAGGGCATCTATGATGTCATACCTGGGCTGCAGTGAGGTCATACCCCAGGAGCATGTGGGTGGAAAAGGTGGCCACACTGGCTATCACCACGACAACAGGAGCCACACCCACTGTGATGCTCTGGAAGTATCCTGTCCATGCGAGGATCATACGTTCCTCCTCACGGATGCCTGTGGAATGAGAGGTGCACTGAGCCAGCCTGCGCGCACGCAAACGCACACGCACACACACGCGCAGACAGGAGCTGACTTACGGCGGACTTCCTGAGAGAAGGCCTTGACCCAGGCGTACATCTTGATGAACTTGATGGAGTTGAGGATCTCGTTCATCTTCTGCACACGCCGGTCAGTCATGGCCACACCCTTCCTCCGGAAGTAGGCTGTCAGTCTTGAGCTGAACATCTGGCACATACAGGCAACCAGTCAGAAAGCTATCCTCTATTCTCAAGCCAAGTTAAGTCAAGTCAAGTCAAGGTCAAGTGGGGCTTTACTGTCACACCAACCATATTCAGAACACAGCACACGGTGGCACGGTTCTCCAGGACCGCGGTGCTACACATATACATAAAGTGCAGAGACAGACAATATTAACACAAAATGTTATGCTGTAATGTCTAGAACGTGGGCAAAAATGGAAGCAGTAGGCTTGCAAATAAGTAATAAATACATGAATAAATTTGTTCAAGATACTGAAGCCCAGGAACTGCATACAGTTTACTCATGTCAGGAGCCATCTTCTCATCAGCTGACATAAGAACAGTGTCTGTGTCTGCCTGCCGGCCCCCCATGCCCAGCCCCCCACCCCCCCACTGGGGCGATCGGTTACCATCGCAGGATAGAAGAGGATGAAGACGGCAGAGCCCAGCAGGGATGTGGGCCCCAGGATGACCAGGTTGTAGATCATCCCCAGCACAGCGATGAGCGGCCCCCCAGCCAGCAGACTGCCCACAGCGGCTGCCTCAAACATCCTCTGTCCATCGCTGGAGCACAGGTTGATCAGCTGGGGACAGGAAAGGTGCCATCATGTCACAGCACAGGAATTAGCCCATCCGGCCCACCCTCCGGTCCATCTGGCCCGCCCTCCCGCCCAGCTGACCTGCCCATCCGGTTCGCCCTCCCGCCCAGCCGCTGCCTGGGCCGCCCCTCACCTCGCCCAGCCAGCCCGCCCTCCAGCCCAGCCACTGCCCTCACCTCGCCCATGGACTTGTCCTTCATGCTCCGGAGTCGCAGGATCTTGTGGAAGGCCATGGTGAGGATAGCACCCCGCAGGCGTGTGCCCGTGCGGTAGTTAAGGGCCCAGGTGAGGGCCAGGGACCAGGATCGCACCAGCTCCGTGGCCAGCAGGCCCAGCACCAGAAGCAGGCCGTAGGGCAGATCCGGCTCGGCCAGCTGCGTGTACTCCAGCAACCGCTTCACCACGAAGGCCTGTGGGCGAGGGGCAAGACAATACAGGCGGCGTGATTGACCGCGCCCCCACTGGCTGTCCCCGCCCACTCACCGCCATCATCAGCAGCCTCAGCCAATCATGCAATTCCAGTGCAGCATCACAGTATCCACTCTCATCCTCAGAAACAGTACAGACACGCCGCAATACCTCCGCTGATTAGTACCCGCGCCTCGGAAGGCGTACGCCCAGCGTTTACCTGTGCTGGCCTTTTTCTATTAAGGTCCTTTGAAAAAGAACAAGAGAAACAAATAAAAGCCGGCAGGGCCATATTCGAGACAATCATTCCAGCACATTCCACAGTGAGACGACAACGACGGCGACAACATCTCTCTGCGTTTCAGTCCCGCGGAATCAGCGACATCATACCTACAGTCACATGGCCGTGTGGCTGAGTGAGGAATCTGTTTTTAATGCCTGAAAACAAACATCAGCACTTTAATTACACAGAAAGAGCAGGTAAAAGGGGCGAGAGAGGGAGGGAGAGATAGAGAGAGAGAGAGAGAGGGAGAACCAAAAAGTGATACAACCATGAACAAAGCATACACTCACATATCCAAACACACACACTCGCCAAACACACACACACACACACATCCACACACACACGTGCATACCATTTGCAGAGTTCCAATTCCACACAGTTCAAGGTGTCACCATCGTTTATTAGCATAGAAGTCAGGCTAAGCATGAACCCGGGGCGATCACAAAACAGGCATCAGTGACAACGCAGGAACAGAGCAGATGCAGTGAGGACCAGAGTCCAGCCGCAGAGTCCCAGAAGGCCGCGGGCCGCTTCCGGCGGCTTCCGCGCCCGCGCTCTAGGCGCCGCCGCTCCACACTCAGTTTCTCCGTCTCCTTTGTCCAGAGCGAGACGTCGCACTAAAGAAAAGCAGCAATGTCTATCGAGAGGGTCCGTCCTGCGTCTCCGGGCGCGGCGAGGAGGTCCCAGTGCGCCCCGTCCCACGTCCACCCCCAGCGTCCCAACACCCTTACGTTTTGTGTCCTGGCCCCCCAATGGGGCTTAGCAGTCCAACCACGCCAAAGAAAAAAAAAAGAAAAACAGGAAAAGCGTTCGTCGCACCAAAACATGGCCCCAGCGCACGACACGGGCTGCCGGCTGCAGTGGCTGTAGATCGGCGTCGTCGCGCGGCACGCGTGCAGCTAACGAGGACTGGCCTCCTACCCTGCGCACGCCACACGCCCTACGACACAGGCATGAGCAGACACCCATCATGTGCAGCAGTCAGACAGAGCTACAGCAGGAGAGCGCCCCCTGCAGGCAGCCCGGGAGAGCGTACCCTTACCTGTCAGCTTCGGACGGCTCCGCGCCCCGCCTCCCGCGATATTTCCCTCCGCAGTTTAACGGACGGCCTGTGAAGTCTGAAGAACAGCCTCTGTCACATGTCCCTCCAGGGGGAGTGGCAAGCTGAGCGTCCAGCGCCCCCCACCCCTGCACGCATGCATGCACACGTGCGTGCACACACACGCACGCACACTCGCACACGCGCACCAGCACGCACGCACGCCTGGGGGGGGTTGCCTGTGCGGATGTATTTCAACCCCTTCTCACAATGTTTGTTTTGGGAGCCGAGTCTGATTGACCAAGCAGTTTGGCCCACCTCTCTCGGTGGTTGTTGTAGCTTTGGTCACATTACTACAGGCGTGGCCCTATCGGGGCCCAGTCCTGAGAGACCTGCCAATCACATGTAGACACATAGGTGACCTTGAGGTTACCTGGGGGAGGGGCTGTGGAGCAGGCAGACAGTGCAGGACAGAGAAGCTTGTTACATACCCCGCAGAGAGACAGTGACAGAAGCTCTCCTTGGAAAAAGGTGGTGCGTTAACCCTGAAAGCCCTGTCCTCTTGAACACCTGCAGACACCTGCCTACACCTACAGAAAGGCTACAGACCCAAGCAATTCAACACAGCAATGCTATGTTCATCATCAACATCATCATCATCATCATCAAAACAATGTCCTGACAACCACAGAAAGCAAGGCTGATCACATGGGGGGGCTCTTAAGTTAACTTAGAAGCCAAATGAGGAAGTACTGTACATCAGAGGCCAGGATAAAGTGTGACAATGCGCTACCAGCAAAGAGCTGCACTCACGCATGCTGTGGAAAGGTGTTTGGTCATGATCACAACAGATCTATCGGCCCCGCCCAGATCCCACCCTAATCTGGGCCACTACCAATGAGCTGCTGGCACTGTCCAATGAGCTCCTGCTGCAGGGCTCCTGTGTTGCTCTGGCATAAAGGTCAGGACGAGTGCCGCAATGTGCAGTCTGGACTTCCATGCTGCCCAATGGAGCAACTGCAGGCTGGCTAACAACACTAGGCGTAGCCATGTGAACTGATCACCAGGTTTTGAGGCCTGAGACAGGCCTCCATTAGGGGGCTCATGATCTAAAGCCTCGTAAGAGGTCTATACCTTTACCGCCAAGGTTTCACCCCTACGGGGGTCTGCAAAGCAGTGTTGGATTTCAGGTGAGGGTAAGACTGAGGAAGGCTTTGCCAAGTCCAACCGAAAACTCACCTGTAGACATTGCAAGTGGATCAAAGTGTGTGTGTGTGTGTGTCAGAGAGAGAGAGAGAGAGAGATAGGGAGAGAGACAGTGTGAGAGATAGACAGAAAGAGAGAGAGAGAAAAAGATGGAAGGCACTTACTGGACCACTGAAGCCTGCCAGCTGCGTGACCATGAGGCAGGCGATGGAGAGCAGCAATCGTGTGCGGCAGAAGGCCCAAACCACACGGTGCAGAGAGGCCTGCACCCCACACGCCCGGAGCTCCTGCTCCCAGAGCGCCGTCAGCCTGGGGGTTGGGGCGAGGACACGTCCCGGCTCACTTAGTATATAGTCCTGTTACCATTGCCAAGGCTTGAGGCTAATCCAGCAAGCATTACCACAGACACCGGTGCCCTCGGAAAGTCTGCAGAGGGTCTTCGCCGCAACTGACCTCTTACGGTTAGTCTCTCCACTCTCCCAGTGCGAGACGGGCCACACGTCCCCCAAGAGCAGCTGGCCCTGCCGGTAGGCCTTCAGTGCAAGGGGTGTCAGCCAGGACAAGGTCATGAAGGAGAAGAGGCCAGCATTGTCCACTGGGTGCTGGTGCCTGGGGTGAGGGGTGGAGTCAGAGATAGAGCTGCTCTAATCTGGCCAGACCAACAGCCCAAAACCGACGACCTTGAAAGATGACTCACTTGCTAGTGGTGCGAAAGGGCTTGAGCATGTTCACGCTTTGCTGGTACTTCCTCCAGCCGATCGCCTCCTCCTCATCCTCATTTAGGTGGGTGGTGCTTCCCCCTTCTAGAGGGAGGCCTCCCTCTGCACGTGCAGCCGTCTCCAGGGCATCCTGACAAGCCACACCACAGAAACACCCTCAGTCACGTGACCTCTTAAACCTCTTAGACCTCTTAAAGCGCAGGTCCTTCCGACACTCAGCTTTCCAACCACCTCAGCATTGTTCCAGGAAGGGAAAAAAAAACACTCAACTTTATTAATATACAAAGCCAGACTCAGGGAGTCTATTCAGAGGAAGAAAAATAATTTAATTAAAAAATGTCAGAGGCCAACATGTTTACAAAGTGATAAACCATCAAGCCGGCTCTGAATAAACAGGCCTGTAGCCTCTACAGCACCCCCTGTCACACGTTTGCCTGCTACTCTCACGTTGTGCAGACATACTAACAGCTCAGAAGCTACGCTACCATCCAACCAGTAGAGGGCACAATGAGCTCTGACATCACAACAGACTGAGCATTATTGGCTAACCCTGCTGGCTGAGCAGCCAATGAGACGCTCAAGGTTATATAAACAACCGAAGCCAAGCATGGGGTCTGCTGGGGAACAGCCAATCGGCTACAGGCACTGTTTAGACACTCTCTCTTAGGAACGGGAGGGGGATGGAAAGAGAAGCTGCTCTCTCATTCTGCTGACTCAATGCGGAGAGGAGGGAGAGAGAGGAACAAAAACACAGAACACACACAAAAGCCTGCGCACTCCGCCTGAACAAAACAGCAGCTGTTCGACCATTTTGGCTTTAACTGCTCAAGGTCTCCCTGTGCCTTCGTACCCTTGTTTGGAGGGTAGGCTGGCATTGATGCAGGATGCTACAATTCCGGCTAAAAATGGAAATTGCGTTCGGAACAGAATGTACGCTGCAATGGCACGGTCACCCCCCCACCCCAAAAAACAGCGAAATGAGCATGCATTTCTCTTTGTGTGATGTGATTAGTCAGCTTCAGGACCTTCGCTGTTTATTTGATATAGCAGCTGATTTCCTCCTTGTGAATGAGGCAGGAGGAGGGAATGTGGACTACTGACATTAGACTAGAATGACACACCTGTGATTCACGTGCCAGACAGTTCTGTCCTGCTTTGACCCCGAAGACAGGTCATAGCTCACCTCACCACTGTAACCTCGGCAAACTCTCGGCTTTGACCCACCTGCACCTTGGAGAGCTGATAGGGGTCGGGTTCTGGGCCCGGTGGGGCATCTGCACTGGGCACAGTGTGATACCCTGGACCAACACTTAAGTAGTCCTTTCCTAAGTCAAGGTCTTTCATCTTCTCTGCAACAACATAGGCCTGCTGAGCACTTCTTCAGCAGGAGCCGTCTTCAGCTGTTAATCTCTAGGGACACACAAATGACAGGCAACTATTTAGAAGGGAATGGCCACCCAAAATAACCTAGGCAACTGCACTCAATGTCGGATGGTGGTACACCTGCAAAACCATCCTGACTGGAAGCTGTCAGTGCTAAGCTACAATCATGCAGTAGAAGGCTCGTCACCTTCTCTTACCATCTGACCCAGGCTTATCTGATACTTTATAAGAGCTTTGGGCACTCCGATATATGAACAGTATCTTCACAGACGGTAAAAAATGGGTCCAGCAGGTAAGACGGAGAGGTGAGCAAACGTGTCGCCCTGCGGCTCCTCTCATGTTACTGCCGAAGATACGAGGTAGTTCGGGTACGGAGATCGGGAAGTGGGACCAAGACATTACAGAACAGGACAATAGCGAAACGGATTTTTGTCCTTCTGCTCCACCTCACATTTCAGTACGAACCGATCGCCGAGACCAAGCGCGGCTTGGGGTTGTTTTTGCGCGATGTCCACCACCCGTCTGTCCCGTTCCCAGAACGTCAGCACTGTCCTGCTGCAGTGACACAGTCTGACAAACTCATCACACAACGCCCAGCGACACCCCGCATCTACAGGCATACAGGAAGCAATAAAGCAGATGTCTCGTTTATAAGGAAACGGTCTGTTAAAGACCAAATGCATCACTAGACAACGTGCGATATTCACGTCTCATCCGTATATTAAGAGCAAATAGGCATCACAAAAATATCACCGGAAATTATTTAGATCAGCGACCAATAAAAAAAAACCTTAAATTCCCCTTTATATGTCTCCTTAGAGGAGGTTAGCACATAATCGGTTTTATTCTGACGTTTCAAATACCAAGAAATGAGACGGGGTGACGACTAATCATGTTCATTAAAATAACGATTTTTCAGTTGTAACATCTTAAAAATAATTTAAATTAAAGAAAATCTCCCTAGCAACAGATACCTGCGTCTCCACCTTGTCAGCCCGGAGATCCAGATCAAGCGCTGCAGCAAAACAACTTCTTTATAAAGCAGCTTTTTAAGGCAGACAGGGGGAGGCGTTATAGGGAGTTGTAGTTAAAAATCCGCATCATGACAGTTAATTTGAATGAAAGAACCCTGCAAAAAAACTACAATTACCGTGACTTTATGTGGTAAGGGAGGGCGATTCGAGTCTTGGGCGGAGCGTACGCTTTACGTAGGAATGCGTGCGCGCACTGTCGGTGACGAGCTCAACTGAAAACGACAATTTGGTGCTGTAGTTCGTTGTCGAAAAAACATTCACCAATATTAATATATGTAAGCGTCCTTGTCATAAAATGCTAAACACCAGACAAACGGTTTTACTTACACGATGTTAAAGCTCGGCAGATAGTGTGTTTCAGCGGATGCAGCAAAGATGTTCGCTTTTCGGTTAAAATAAAGAAACCCGCCTCGTTTAAAGTGACTTTTACAGTAGTCATGGCGCGTCGTTTATTTGCTGCCTTTCACCGTCTAGCTCATTTTATGTGCCGTCACTGTGCTTCAGAAGCCTCGGGAGTAGTAAAGCTCCATAGCTAGTCGCCCAAATCTTTGAACAATGAGCTTGAGATACAGGTGGAAGCCGAATGAATACCCGCAGCCCCCCATCACATAACTTAACTCCTGATCAGCAACCCGGCGGCTCAAAAACACACCAGTAAGGTAACCCAAAGAAACACTGCTTAAGAGGATAAAACCTTTGCTTCATTTTATATTTGGAAAGGGCATCACAACACTGTTTCTCTTTGTAATTCACACCCTAAACGCATATCTTTGATCAACTAGAGACCAACTATTTAGTTAGCCACACCCAGGTAAAAACAGTAATTATACACCAGACCCACGTTTCTTGATAGCTGCAGGCTTTAGCACACACTTCCCATTCTGGTTAGTGACACTTCCCACATTCAGAATAGGATAAATAAATGCATAAATCTTTTCAGTACCAGGTACAATTCAGTCTGCTGGACTGGAAATCGATGTCAAGTTGGAATAAATATGCCTGACCCAGCACCAAGAGGATGTCGGTATTTTGGAAAAAAGTCCCCGTGTGTTGGTGCGGATGTCTGCAGGTACACAGGTTTACACTGACAAAGAATCAGCTGTGAAGAGCCAATGACCCAGCAGTGAGACACCCCATTTGCCCCCCCACTGACTACACAGACACATGCTGCTCATGGATTGGACCACTTTATTGTATGTACACAAAGGGATCACACACGTGATGGATACAGCATCTGGAAAGAAAGGGAGAGAAACATTTCATTACATCAAGTCATCTGCCAACACTTAATAGCCACACTGATATTTGTATTTATTAGCATCACTCACAGGTAAAAACTGTTAAATAGCCTCTTAATATAGCCTGCTGGGTGGGGAGAAATGGGACTCTCACAACCACAAACACCCCCCCCCCCAAACACAGTCTGGTTTTCAGGCTAAAAGAACCTAGAATTTCCACAGGTAAAGCTACTAACACTATGGTGAAACTGCAGTTGCCAGACAAATCTGGACAGGCAGCAGGCAACACTCACCACTCGCACTCTGTGTCCGATGGCTTTGGCGGGCAGGTTGTTTCTGAACTTGGCGCGCACCATTCCACTGCTGCCATGGGCACGTGTGATCTTGCCCCAGATGACCCTGGTCTTGTTGGGCTGGCCACCAGGGGTCATTGTGTTCCTGGGGAACAGAATGAGAACCTCAGTCTCAGCCAAGCTGGCAAGTAAACAGGGTTCTTTGTAAGTTCTAGACAATTATTAGCTACTTAGCAATTTACGGGGCCCCCTAAAGTGACATGGTGATGCCACAAAGGACTTTTTTGTATGTTTGTCTGTCCCCTTAGGGTCATGATACCAAGGACTCTAACTGGACTGTTCTAAAAAATAGATTAATTTGGAAATGTCATTACCCTGGTCACAAAAGCAAAGTTTGAAGAGAACAATAGGCCTTTTCCATTTACTTCCAGCATAAGCAATTTGGAAATTATATTACATTGCCCAGGAACAAGTAAAAAAAATTGTTACAGTGTTATGATTTTCTCAAAGTGCGCATGCAGAGCTCATGCAAAAACAACAGTGGTAAACTTCAGACATTTTTTTAAACGTGTACTAGATAACCATAATTAAAATTTCGAAGCTTGCTATGGTTTGTTTCCAGTGACTTAGTACAAATGTTTAGAGCAAATTTTTGACTATCACACTTCTTGCAATGTGACAAATTCATGTGCATGAAATGGCATGTCGATATTAACACTGCACTTTGTGCACGCCTGGCGAGGTGCGACCCTGTGTCGCACAGCCACTTTGAGTATATGGAGTATATGTTTTTTCGGCGGATCCTCCGGTTTCCTTCCACTATACAGACACATGTAATTTAAGTGAATTAGGCTGTATGTATGAAAGTGAGTGCACCCCGCAATGGTTGGCTGGTTCCTGCATCACGCTAAATGTATTTAATTATATTTCAATACATTATATATAAAATATTACTCAATGAATCATCAGATTAATCTATAGTTTTAATTGATAGCGACAGCCCTACTTGAATGTTAACCTCATTCTCATCAGTAGACATCACAAGCAATCAAGAGAACCAAGGCGACAGCTGGCAGCTCCAATGACATTCAACTAAACCAGGGTCGCCACAATTCAGTACCATTTACAGAACACATAAATTGAGTTGATATATAATTCTCTTTTTAACCACTTCGGGATAAATGCATCTTAATTATCAAAAGGCTTAAGCCTAGTTCATACTTCACCTGTCAGCATGCAGTCATGGGGTATGTCTAGGCTTGCAGCCCAAATTTTGTCTAGTGGACTCGCTTGTCAACCGAATGTCCAAGCAATCGAAAGTGACTTACTAGGCGTTCCGGCAGGTGGAATACCACAGCCGTATACATACACAGACAGAGCCCCAAATGCACGCACCCCACACTTACTTCTTAGCTTTGTAGACGTAGGCACAGCGCTTGCCCAAGTAGAAGTCCGTCTCTTCGCGAGTGTAGACACCTTCCACCTTCAGCAGAGCCGTGTGCTCGCGCTGGTTCCTCAGACCGCGCTTGTAGCCCGTGAAGATGGCCTTGCTCCACAGTCTGGAAAGAATCGACACTGAGTCACGTGATCTTTAGCGTCACCTACACGCTAGCATGCGATGAGAAGCTCCATGCTTTCAGGATGCAGCGTATGAGGACAGCTGCTCTGTATACACAGGGCCACGCAGTGCAGATAAAGTGCAACAAAGTTATTCACGTTTATCAGCATCACACCGCGCACAGAAGGCCCATCATAAACAGACTAAGTTTCAAAAACACGTTACATCTCTGCGAGAAAAATCCTCAGACCTGTCGGAACATTCTCCGCAATTACGGTGCCGTCTGCCGCTCCCAGACACGCGTGACGGCTACAGGGGATGCAAACCTCACCGGCACCCGCTGGCCGTGAAACTATACAGGCCGCAGATGTTCAGGAACGGTACCAGGACCAGGAATCCGAAGCGCACCAACATGCCGATACGGGCCGGCCGACAGCGTCCTACTCACCTTCCCGGCATTATGATCGTCGGGCGTCCGGCTCCGTAACCTCCAAGGAAGAGAGAGAATCGTTAGGATAGGGGCATGATGTAGGGGCTACGGACCATCCAAACGAGGCGCTCTTCCGCTAACAGTTACGATCAGACGGCCATTTTGTACCATTAGCCACAGAGATCAGTTGGTTAGAAACTAACACAGGGCGCTAAGGTATCGTTTATGGGACACTCAGTACCTCAAAGCCACATATCGTATTGCACTGGCCACCTTCATGGAGACCAATGTATTCAAATTTGCATTTATCAGTCAGTATTAAGTTGAGAGTTAACGTGAATAGCCGGTATGCCAGCGACTCACGGTTCGCCTGAAGCAGCGCAGGCAAAATCCACCAAATATCTTTGTCATCCTAGAATCTCCCGTAAACATGTAATATAATATATTAAGTGGAGAGTGTATTCTTTGTGAACCAATAAAATTACAAGTGAAATCCATATAATGAACGGTGAAAAACTTATTTATATTTTGGTTGTTTTCGTCTCTCACCTGCACAGATGTAAAAAATGGAGGAAAAGGGTCAGCCTATTGCATGCTGGGAAATTAATGCCATGTGTGACCAAAGCGGTGCCTGATCAAAAATATTTTATTTATTTCGGAACCTTCATGTTTATTTTACATTCATGACACATTGTAAAGAACAGTGTTTATCATATATTGTCCTGTTATAATTTTTGATAATCTGATGCCAATGTTATTCTCATCTAACAAATATCTAATAATGAGACAAGTATATTACAAATGTACTTTTTAACTTTTTATGTCTTTGTTGGATTTTCTTGTATTTTGTACAATTTAATTTAATTTCTTATCCGTGATTTGCGCTACCTTGTTGCCATGGTTACGCAAGTTTACACTAGCTGTAAACTAACGAGCAAGGTAAGCGGCATGTGCGTTTATAGTTGCTTTCCGCAGCTTTGGTGTGCTTTGGACTTGCAGAATGTAATAAAGATATTGGAAGATATATCCATAAAGTAAGTGCAAGAGAGCTAGCATGTCCTGGTAAGTATATTCTTTTCCATTTTGAGGGCACACGGGCAGGATGGCGTCGCCTTTCACGGCGATGGAGCTGCTGAGGATAACCACGGTGCTGGAGGACTGTGCAGACCAGCTGGCCATCCTAGGAAACATTATGCAGGCCCGGCAGGCTCGTCCTACGGAAGAGGTGCCCAGCTATTCTTCTTGGTCGTACTATGACGTTCATTGATTAGACTGTTCTATATGTGCCCTCTAAAACTGTGCATCAACGAAACATATCGCCTCTAGTCTGGTTTTCAGTTTGTGCGCCTCGTCCGCTCTCTTGGTCTGTCAGGCTGCTACAGCAGACACCGGGGATGTGCTACCGCAGCAGAATTCACAGGTGCATCAGGAGCCACAGAGGTCCTGCAGAGAGCTGGGAAGTCCCCCATTAGCTGCCTACTGGTCCAAGGTGCAGCGAGACAGGTGGGTGCATGCACACTTCCCAGTGCATACACACACACACACACACACCAACATCAACACCAACATGCTACCAGCACTGAGTACCATAAAAACACACATAGTGGGTCCTCTCAGAGAGATGGAAGATTTTCTATCGACTTTTCAGGGACTTTGTGGAGCGAGCAATCACAGCTTTGCTAGAAGAGCTAAAGACAACTGGGACATTCAACAACCTGTCGCACATCATAGATGAAGAGGAGAGCCAGAAGGGCCAACTACAAGCCATCATCCTGAAGTGAGAGCCTTAGTATACGGTGACAGGCTAAGAACATGGCTGTGTACAAACTGTACTGTATGTGATAGGGAGGAGGAGGCCAGAAGCAAGACCAAGGCGCTTCAGAGACAACTGCAGGATATCTGTAAGGAAAAAGGCCAGAAGCTACAGGTAGAGAAGGCCACCCCATTCATCGCTGGCTGGGTTAAGCATGTTCTGCTCTACCTTTGCACAGACATATCCTCCTGTCTCCAGGACCGAGATTGTTTCACAGCTCACCTGAGAGACCAGCTACAGGACGCCAAGGCCAGGACAGCACTGGAGAAGAGTTATGTGACAAAGTGCTCGCAACTGCAGGTCTACCAGGGGCAAAAGCTCAATGCATGCTCTGAGAAGCAGCTGTTGGAGACGATACAGGTGTGTGTGTGTTCACACAGCAGTGCCAGTGCTGCGCTTTGGAAAACTGATCCCTGGTTAGACAGACTTCACCAAAATCAGGACAGTCCAGGGTCCTGGGACTCCAGGGCAGGTTTACTAAGAGCTTGGGCCACTGCTTTTGCTCCCAGCTACTTCACAACAGGATGGAGGAGGAAAAACAAGCTCATGCTGAGATGGAGGGATTCCTGAAGAGGCACCAGGCAGTATGAACCCGAAGCTGAGGGAACCTGGGTTTGACTGGCTTGAAGCATGCAGGCACTGTGCAGTGGAGTGTAACTATAACAACGTGAATGGGAACCCTGCGTACCACTTTGTATGAATGATATAATAATGAATTGCCACACACTCAGGTGTCAAGTGCCTTGGGGCAACTCTGTTGCGAAAGGTGCTATATAAAAATAAATCACATGGAATATAGGCCACATATTAGAATTTAGAATAATAGGTTGTCCGATTAGTATGTTGAGCATGGCAACGTGTGACTGGCTGTCTCCAAGCGCCTGGCGGAGAAGCTGGAGATGTGGATGGAGCAGTATGAGAGGGATATGGAAGGGAAGCAGCAGGAGGTCAGCACCCTGCGGAACACCAGGGCCAGCAACCTGCTGCAGCTGCAGGAGCTGGCCAGGAAGGCAAGTCCAGCCGCCCCTCAGCCCTGCCTGCTCTTCCTCCGCCCCAGAGGTCTGACCTGCCTGCCGCCGTGTTCTAGTACCAGCACAGTGAGCAGGTGGTGAAGGAGGACCGCCTGCAGAGGCTGCTCCTGCAGCAGCGACTGGAGCTGGAGCAGAACCAGAGGAAAGCTGCCGTTAAGGTCGGCGTCGTGGCTCTAGGACGTTTGCGTGGCCCTGATTGGACCCCTCCTCTGTTCTCTGACGCACCCCTTCTCCCCCAGATCCAGTCGTGGTGGAGAGGCACTCTGGCCCGCCGGCAGATGGGCCCCCACAGGAAGGGAAAGAAGATGACGGCAGCAAAGAGGAAGAAGAAGAAGAATTAAACAAAGGGAACTGTAATGGCCATCGTGTAACCATCATGTGACCTCCTGATTAAATGATCACATGACCTAAATATAGCACCAGTTTGAAGTGGAGGGAGGGGGTTAAAAAAATAACACACACACTCAGGCTTAATGAAATTCATTTATTTATGCACATAAAGTAACCAAATACCCGCTAGAAGTACTGTCAGCTTTTCGTTTTAGTCCAAACTATGTGTTTTTCTGATATTCATATGACCTGTAAAGAAGAAATTCATAAAAAGAGGCTCGATGAGGACTTCTGAGTATAAATGTACGGAATGTGCCACACAGTCACTGCGGCGGCCAGCCCTGTCCCCAGGTGGGAAAAACACAGCACAAGGACAACTATGTCACAGCCCGTGTCAGTAGACAATAAAGAGCCAGCTGAATCAAAGCGACTCATTCCCTTCTCTGATTGTTTTAGTGGACACGACGTCAGACCGGTGGCAAAACAGCACGCTTGCTCCACTCATTGACATCATTTGGGAGGGAACGAGCCTCACCTGATTTTTCGGCTTTAACCGGAGTCACGTCACACCCAAGCAGGATCGTGTGTGCCTCTTGACACCACGATCAGCTACAGTACTACTAGGAATGTTGCTCACCCACAAGAGCGTGCGGAGGAGCAGCGCAGCAAAGTGATAAAAGCAGGAAGAAGTCCGTGCAGCCAGGCCGAGCTCGAGCTCAGCTGGATGGGTCAGAATGGAGCAGACCCCTTTCTCATTAAATACACACCATGTCAGGGGATCTGCACAGTAGTGTTTGTCTTAACTAAATTTAATAATAGTAGAATTGCTTATTTCTGACTTACCCAGAGTCTGGCCGGCGCTCCAATGGAAGGACAGACACATTAAGAAATATAAAAATTGTAGTGTGCTTGATTAGGCTTTTCCAGAAGAAAACATCTCCTTCAAGTGCTTCCCCAATTTCACCTTTAGGGTACACTACTAATCCGAACTGCAGTGTTTTGCATACTTTTAAAAACAACAAAGAGGAGCAAAACTGCCCTGCATTTGGCTCCACCCCGTGGCCATATACGGGACTGCAACTCCCTACACGTCAGCGTAAGAGAGTGTGTGCCCCCTGTTAGAGCCATGATTGTGCCCATATAGCTCACTGCATACTTTAAAATATGCTGCGGGTAACGTGACGAAAGGTGGATAAGCACCACATCTGACATGGACAATGCAGACAACAGCAGTCACTGCACAGCCAATGACCCCTCACAGGGATCTGACCCAGAAAGAGAATGATAATAAAAAGGCCTACCTATGAATCATAATGATATAACGTTCGTTTTAAAGTAAGTTAATGAGGTTTTTAAAAACATCTCACCCTAGTCCTTCTGACTGGTTTTAAACAGTTTGTGTCAGTCAGTTGCAAAAGCTGCTGTGACAGGTCGACTCCGCCCCCAGGCTGCTGATTGGAGATGGTATCCTGCTGGCATTAAAGCTCCGCCTTTGCCCAGGTCACACGGTGTTCCACCGCCTCTTCCGGTTACGAAAGTAAAGAGTTTAGATTGGGTGGGTTTCTTGCAATGATCCATCCACGCATCAGTCCTACATGGCGATCGCAGCAGCCGGAGAGGCGGGGGGGTGCTTTGGGGGGGCTAGTTCCAGCAGAGCCTGCACTGTGCCTGCTACCTGGGGCAGCCCTCTCTCTTCCAGAATGTGGAGGGGCAGGCAGAGTGAGGCCTGATGGGGCATGGCACAGCCAAGGCCATGGGCAGGGTGAGGGGGGGGGGAAATGGAACACAATCAGTGAATGGAATGGAAACAAAATTATAACAAAATGAAAACACTGCAACAAAAAAAAACAAGAACACAAAATAAATTCAACATGGCAGGTGTGACAGAGGCGGGGGGGGCATTCTGAGTGACAGACAAACCAACCAACAGCGGGATGGATGGAAAGAATTCAGCCAATCAGGTTCCACAACAGGCGGTCAGCATTGCAGTGTGATTGGTTCAGAAAAGCAAGACATTGAGACAAACAGTCTGACTTTTATTATGAAAGTGTGTAACTGTAACACGCTTATAAGTAAATGAACCAAAAAACTAAGTGGACTGCTCGGAGTCACGAGCCAATGTCAATCACCTGAGGGCATCTGGGTGGTTTTTTAATAAAGTAAAGGTGTCCCCTGTCCTGATGGTGTGGCCAGATCTGGACCTAAGCTCTGATTACTGCTCTTCACTCTGTTTGGAACATTACACACCTAGCTGCGCTCAGCTGTGAAAGGCACACTGAAACATTTCAGGCACGAAGGAGACATCTCTTGTCTTGACATGTCTTTTTCCGGCTAAGCCTCATTTCCTCCTGTGCCCGACTTCCGTGTAGATTTCACGGTGGAGGTACGAGATGAGTGCCCGCCTGTTTGTGGGTGTCTTCAGAAAAACAGCACCGTAACCAAGTGCAAACGGCCACACACAGCCAGCCCAGGTGTGGCAGTTCAGATGCAAGGCAGCAGGTGGCAGTAGAGAGCACACAGCACTGACATGACCGACAGGTAGAAAAGTGCAAAGCCTGCCAAGTGTGCTGGCGGAGAGGACCGGCGTGGAGGAGTAAGTGAGAGCAAGGCCTTTACTGTGTCATACACGCCCACCCCCTGTGCGCCCAAAACCTCCCCCACGGAACATAGGTGCTCCTTCCGCAGGAGATAGGGTGTGTGGGGAGTGGGGAGGGGGCGGAATTAAAATAAGCGGGTGGTTAGAGAAAAGAGAAAAAGGGAAGAGAAGAACAGTTCCGTTAGCAGCAGAACATGGCTGTTAGGTGTATGAGCTGCAGGCCACCTGCCCAGCACCGACGGGCAGCCTCACCTGCGGGACGCCCATCCTGCGGCACGCCTCCAGGAAGTTCTCCACGTTCCGCCGGCACTTAGCCATGGTCAGTTTGGGCTGTGAACCGAAAGTGCCGGCAGAGTGAGGCGGGCGCAGAGGCGGACGCGAGGCAGCCGAGGAGAGACAGGCCACTCACCACAGCAGGCGAAGGCACGTGAATGCTGGGCACGGATCGCGGCCGTACGTGATTGGCCAAATGGCACAGCACGACCCCGTCGGTCAGGGCAGCACTCAGGTCACTCGGTAGTGACACCTTGAGGCGAGACTCGATATTCTGTGGATTACAGTGCTGTGGTCAAACAGAGGTCAGCGAGGTCACAGAACTGGCGTGATACGGTGCCAGTGTGCGGGTCTTGCCTTGCGTAGCTGCTCTACAAACTCCAGTTCTTCTCCCACGGGACCAGAGGGCGACTGTAGGAGGGGCTCCAGCGCCTGAGGAGCCCCCTGATCTGCTGGGGGGGGGGGGCAAGCAGATGGGCATCACACGCTAAGCACGCTGCGGGCCTGCACGAGAACAAGGCAGGCCGCTCAGCACCTACCTCTCCTCCGCTCCTCTTTCTGGCTCAGGCGGAAAAGGAAGCTGTCAGGCCGGGAGGTGAGGCCCCGGTGGGAGGGCGGGGCCATGGGGCCCCGGTGGGAGGGAGAGGTGATGAGGCCGGCATAAGAGGGCGACTGGAAAGCTAGGGGGGGAGGATGTTAGGGCAGAAATATTAAGGCACATCCTGGTGATTAAAAACATAGCAAGGTGTAATGGGGTTAGAGGTCATGCTTACCTGGAGGAGACAGGGGAGTGCGGTCTTCACCCAGCTAATGAGCATTGGGAGGGGGAACAAGGGGGAATTAGGGGAACAAGATTAATAAATCCAGTGATAAATTGCTGCCATGACAACATCATGGGAAACAGATGTGGCCAGCAGGGGACGGCGAGGAGCTGAGACGGCTCCTGGGGTGGGGGGCAGCCAGCGGAAACGGCCAATGAGAGCAAACCAGGGGCATCAGGAGGGGGCCAAAACGGCGAAGGGCCTCTTACCACGAAGAGTGCGGAGTCGTCCGTGTGTGTGGAGCGCCGGGAGGGACACGCGTTCTGCAGGGGACAGGGAACGAGCACACGCGTGAGCCACGACATGCCTGAAGGGTGGGGGTAAAGTCTGGGGGCTGGGGGGCTCACCTCGTAGTCTGTGGGGCTAGACTTGCTGGGACTCTGTGCTGCTTTGTGCTGGGGAGGGAGACAGAACAGTGATGAACTCGGGCCCCTGTGACAGCCGGCTGGCTGACCTTCTTCCCTGGCCACTTTTCCTGACCTTGACGTGGCTCGCCGGCCCCTCCCTCTGTCCGCCTCGGCCTTTCTGCCTCTCCTCCTCGTAGCGCTGGGCGGCCAGCTGGGCTTCCCTCCTCATGCGCTCTACGGTGACCCCCGGCACCGCGGCGTCGCACGCTCCCGCCTGCATCGCGGCGAGCACGGTGAGACGCCTCAGACGGGGGGCGCATGGGGGCAGGGTGATGGGCCCAGAGAGGCAGCCATTCAAACACACAAATGTCGTAGGGGGATCACTGACCTCCCGGGTGATGCGCCGCTCAATGTAGGCCATGAACTGCGAGCTCAGGCTGAGAGACTCCGCCCCCCGTTGCCCAGGCTCCTCCTCCTCTCCCCCACAGCTGTCAATGTAGTCTATCTGCTCTAGCTCAGACTCTACTGCGAAGGAATCAGAGGGGAGTGTGAGAGAGAAGGAGGGAAGGAGAGGGGGCAGGAGGAAGAGGGGCAGCGAGAAGAGAGGCACTCACGCGAGCCATTAGTCACCGGCGGCCCGCAGCGGCCCTCTTCTCTCTCCCGCTCTCTGCGATGACGCTGCTGTTTGGTGATCTCAGCCACGCGCAGGGGCAGGTCAGCCAGCTCCTCCGCAGGCTGGGGGTGGGGGGGGAAGTGATACAGAATAAGAACACACCACATCAGTGGGAGGAGCGCCACAGCGGGGGGCGCAGTGCGGCTCTCACCTCGTTACCGGACCAGCGCTTGTAGCCACTGTCCACGCTGTTAAACCCGGAGTCCAGGGTCCCGTACGGCCGGCCGGAAAAGAGCTCCTCGGCACTGCGGGGAGAGACAGGCGCTGAGCCACGGCACAAGCAGACAGCACAAACTGATAACAGACAGGGAGAAGAACCAGACAGGGGAGGGGGGGGTATCGGGCTGGCCGCTGAAAGCATAGGATGTGATAAACACAGTTTTGGCCACCACTGCCAGTGAACTACTCCTCTTAGTGAGGTAAAGAGCTACAATGTAGTGTGAGTCTTAGGCATTCAAAGAAAATGTTTAAATAGTCTTCATGCTGGTGTAAAACTGTGAAGTGGTTGTTTTTCTAGCTGTCCAACATACCAGGGACCTTTTTTTCCTAGAGCAGAAGAAATCCCAGTTCTCTTATGGTCTTCCTCTTAATTTGCATATTTTCTTATGTTAAAATTGTGTTTTTTTGTTCTAAGCACATATAAGCTTACTACCTAGATAAATAATTTTAAACATCTCCTTTGACTGCCTAAGACTTTCATACAGTACTGTATGCAGTAATCAGCCACCGGGCCGCGTGGTATCAGCCACCAGGTACCAGCCCCTCTTAAGAGTGGAGACTCACCAAGATCCGAAGGGCAGCGTTCTCTTGTCATACTCTGGCAGCTCCGGTGCCGTCTTACACGCCTCCAAGTTCAGGTATTTGAAGATATGGATCTTGCCCTTCATGCATATCTGAGATACAAAGAGGCAGGAAGGTCGTCATGGCAGCAGAGTGACATGCCCCCAGGCCCCACTAGCAGAAGGCAGCAGTCTCACCTGTGCTGGCGGGCTCTGCAGAGGGTTGTTGTCCAGCACGATGCTTTGCAGGTGACGTAGGTTGCGGTAGCACACAGGTATAGATGTCACCTTGTTACATGACAGGTCCAGGCGCACCAGCGGCAGCTCTGCCAGTTCTGTGTGCAAAGACATCATGGCTACTATTAAAGGGATGGGTCATGATAAGCAGCAGAGCAGGGCCACAACACAGGGTGGCCGGGGTCAAGATCGGCAGTTGGGCAGGGCCACAGCACAGGGTGGGCAGGGTCAGGTAATGCATTTGGGCAGGGCCACAGCACAGGATGGCCGGGGTCATGATAAGCAGCAGAGCAGGGCCACAGCACAGGGTGGGCGGGGTCAGGTCATGCAGTTGGGCAGGGCCACAGCACAGGGTGGGCGGGGTCAGGTCATGCAGTTGGGAAGGGCCACAGCACAGGGTGGGCGGGGTCAGGTCATGCAGTTGGGAAGGGCCACAGCACAGGATGGCCGGGGTCAAGATCGGCAGTTGGGCAGGGCCACAGCACAGGGGGGGCGGGGTCAGGT
>JAODKL010000037.1:580310-603300 GCA_026780765.1 Petrocephalus schoutedeni
ACAGGGTGGGGGGGGTCAGGTCGTGCAGTTGGGCAGGGCCACAGCACAGGGTGGGTGGGGTCAGGTCATGCAGTTGGGCAGGGCCACAGCACAGCAAGTCAAGATCAGCAGCTGGGCAGGGCTACAACACATGGTCGGTGGGGTCAAGATAGGCAGTTGGGCAGGGCCACAGCACATGGTGGGCAGGGTCAAGATCGGCAGCTGGGCAGGGCTACAACATAGGGGGAGCGGGGTCAAGATAGCTGGGTAGCTGGAAGGTAGCTGGGTAGGGCCACAGATGGTGGGTGGGGTCAAGACAGGAAGTCCCTGGTAAGACGTACCTGGCGGCAGCCGCACTAGGTGGTTCCTCCTGATATTGAGGTCCCGCAGTGCCTCCAGCTGGCCAATCTGCGGTGGCAGCACCTGGATCTCATTGCAGCTGACATCCTGGGTGAAGCACCGCCACAGCAAAAGCATTTTAATTCTTTTTCAAAAGTTAAGGCGAGATGTAAAGCCCATACTCCCATATTTATTTGTGATGGCCATCATGAGCCACGCCACAGGGTAGCTCACCAGCTCTGTCAGCTGCCGCAGCTGGCCCAGCTCCTCAGGGAGAGACAGCAGCTTGTTGTTGCAGGCGATCAGAACCTTGAGGGGAAGGTTACAGATCGGCCCGGGCAGTGTGGACAGCTGGTTCCGGCTATTGGGAGCGACAAGAGGCAGACACTCAGGTGCAAGTGAAGGGGAAGGAACCGACTCCGCCTCTGCCCAGTTGTCGTGTATCTGCATCTCTCATTGTGTTCATCACCTGATGTTGAGGTGCGTCAGGGCCTGCAGGTTCACTAGGCTCTCCGGCAGCGAGCGCAGGCAGTTCTGGTAGAGGTTCAGGCTCTCCAGAGAGACCAGCGTACACACCTCCACTGGAAGCTCGGGAAGCCGATTCCGGGACAGGTCTGTACTCGCACAGGGAGGGCAAACAAGGATCACAAACTGGAAAACCCACGTATCCAATTACGCGGCCTTTTAAAAACAGTGCTATTAAGCTCTCCCTCAAGAACACACACACGCCTACATAAGGATGCCACATACTACGAAATAGGTGCGAATGACTAACTATACCAGTCACCAGCCCACCATGGCAGGCATGCAGAGCTCATCACGAAGACGGAGGCTCCATTGAAGAATGCCATCATCATGCAGTAATGAATTACGCTGCGCAACGCACCACACGGCATGTGAACCTGCCCGGGAATGGCACATACAGGTGCGACAGGACTGATCCAAGGCACAGCAGGAAGGATTCAGCCATGACAGCTGCCGCTTAGCCTTCACTGTCCCCTCTGCCAAAGAGACACGTGTCCCTCAGGTTCTGCAAGCAACTCGCGAGTTCCCGGGTATAGAGTGGCAGGTGTCTGGCGCTACGAGGGGGGACCCAGCTGTCCAAACCATAGTGGCTGCTGAGGCCTCAGATGCCTCTCATACTCTGCAGCTGTGATCTGGGGTCAGGGACACAGGAAGCCTGCTTCTCAAAGCCATCCGCTTCCTCGCCAATAACACACAGGCAGCGCGTCTACAGGCAGGACCAGGGCTGGGGGGGAGGGGGGCAGAGGCACGGTGATGGCTGCCAATCCAGTCTCACCTCACTTCAAACGTTTTTTCATTTATCCAGCACAATCTAATCATATAAGATCTACACCAGGACTGCCGGGCATGCACTAACTCCTCCCAGGACGCAGTCAGCAGCCCGACTGCTATGGAGCCTTAAAACAGAGTCAAACAAATGCTGGCCCATAGCCAGCAAAACCGCATTCTGGAGGAGAAGACTGAAATCTCTCAGTCACACAGGTGAGGATATGTACCTCTGTGCTCAATGGCCAGACAGTCCTCAAGCCGCGTACATTCCTGTTCACACCATTCTACCTTACCTCTACCCTACATCCCCCATGTTCCCTTACTGCTGCCTGTTACACTAGCGATTAGCTTAACCAGAGCTTCTCAAACTGATCACTACCCCTTTAACCCATTTGAAACAGTGAGCATGCAGTCACGTCTCCCCCTGTGCAGTCTCCATCCCCTTTCAGTAAGGGCTCTCTCCCCAGTTTATCACCACTCGATAGGGCATCCACGACAGCATCCCATCTGCTGCACTCGCTCGCCCTCTCTCCCTCCAGCACGGCCTCCTTTTCTGACAGCCCATTTGCCCATTTCACCTCTGCCACTTTTCCTTCCTCCAAATGACCTCCACATTTTCTATCTCTGCCTGCCCTGGACACAGAAGGGGGCGGTCCATTCCCTGTGTTTCCACATGGGTCCTCTAACCCCAACACTCATAGATCAGCTGCAATACACAAATACTGCAGCAATAAACAGCACATGAAAAGAAACTTGAATCATCATGACTTTCTTAAGTACTTAGAAATTAGTTTAAAAAGGGTGACACTAATACTGCTCAGCGAAAGTATCTCATGAAATAAATGAACCCCGCTGAAAACAGCAGCCGAGCTCACGTAAACCTTTATAACGTCACCAAGCAAAGCAGGTACGTCTGTGTGCAGCCAGCTGCATCCGCATACTGTTGGTGTGTGTGTGAGCGCAGCAGGCTTTCAACTGCAACTATATACAGAAGTCGGCACGGGTGACGGGTTTATAATGAGCGGTGACCGGCAACCGCGACACTCAGTGTTTAAAATAGAGAGAGCGCGAAGGGACAGGAATGCACGACAGCCCAGCCCTTATCTTCGGACGATCGGCCACCCTCTCCATAACAAAGAGGAACAGTTCACCATAAAAAACGTCAAACCGAAACCGGCTGAGGCGTCAGCGGCCGGCCGCGGCCAGGTAGCTTGCTGGCTCGGAACAGTAAAGCCTCGCCGTCCCCGACTTAGCCTGACGTTTCCCGCGGCATTTACCCGCGATACCGGCGGCAATGCCTTATCCTGCTACCTCACCGACAGCCGCAGGGTTTCTCCGGATAGGAAGAGGGCCTTATTGCCCCCTAGCATAAGCCCCCCGTCACGGGCCTCGTACTTCCAGGTGCAGCCTGGCAGCCCCCCAGAAGGGCCTTCCTTCCCTAACACGTAAACAGCCGCGCCTCACACGCCCCTGTTTATTCCCGGTGGCTCCCTGCTCCTTTAGCGAGTCCCCTCCTTTTCCCGGGATCGCCCTGACGACACGACGCCCCTTTTCCCGGCCCCGCTCACCGGCTCGCGTCGTGTCCGTGAGGTCGTGGTTGGAAGCGCTCTTCGGGAACTCCTTCAGCTTCCTGCCGCTGAGGTTAAGGCAGCCGTTAGCTGCCGCTTCCTCCAAAGCCCTATCCAGAGACCGATTCCAAGAGGTGACGCCCGCCGCCCCCACTCCGTTACCGGGCGCGCCGGCCGCCCCGGCGCTGACTAGGAAAGCGGGTCCGGGACTGTCTGCAGACAGCAACAACGCAGCCGCCATTACAGCTAACTCCCACCGTCTTGGTCCTAGGCGTAGTGGACCGAGCAGTTGCGCGCATGCGCGGCCTGTGAGGGCTGCCCGCATTGACAGGCAAGGGGAGAGGCCGGACGGAAACTGAGCGTGCGCAGTGCGGAAGGGTGACGCCAGTCGGCAAAACAAACCGAGCGCGTGCCGTGTCATGGTGCTGTGATTTATTATTGAATTTGATTAACATGAATGCTTGAAAGACTGGAGACGCGTATGGTGGCCAGACGTAATAAATTACACGATTTAGAATTAAAGCCAATAGAATAATTGCATCTTTACAACTGTAAATATTTTGTAGACACAACATGAATTTAATTTTAATTATTAGTATTTGTGTACTGAATTTTGTTTACAATTCGTGTAGCGTTTCTCAAAAAGATGAAAATCCAGGCTTTTGACAACGTTTCATCCTTTTAAAATAGTTATTGTAAAGATCTAACTAAGTATATATGAAAATCATTAAAGTCATCCATGCGCTACAGAGAGGGTACTGAGGCCAGTCCCAGGCAGCATAGTGTACTACCTACTGTCCATTCATGCAAGTCATTTAAGCACAATACAGCATGTACTTGTGTCTGGAACTGAGGGTTCATTCAATGCAATGCGTGTGCAGGCACATTTTTTATACAGCAAATTAAGTAGTCTACACCTGGATTCATTGCAGCTGACATCATGAGAGAGGCATCACCACAGCGAAAGGACACATTTCTAGAGAATATATGATATACATCCCACGTTTCTGAATTTCTGATGGGGCTTGTGAGCCACACCAATGGGTGACTCACCTGTCCCATCAGCTCCTCAGGCAGAGACGACGGCCAGTTGCTGAGGGCGACCAGAACATTGAAGGGAAGATTACAGATCAGTCTGGGCAGAATGGACAGCTGGTTCCGAGTGGCAGGAGTGATGAGGCAGGTATTCAGATACATGTGATGCTGTGTGGGAAGTGTGGTGTCGCCTCACACCTCTGGGACCAGAGTTTGAGTCTCTGCTCTGGCTCCATGAATGCAGGGCTTCCATGTTTTCCTGGGTCTCTGTGGCGTTTCTGCCCTCATGCTAAGGTGAACTGAAGTTGCTAAATTGCCCATAGGGGGAAGACATTGGTACCAATGTAGCCTGCAATGGGTTGGCATTCCATCCTGGGTTGTTCCCTGATAAGATATGCAGGTACCAAAAATGGATGGACGGTGATGCTGTGCGGCTCAGCTGCTGTGTGTTTGCCACATGATGCTGCGGTGTGTCGGGGCTTGCAGCTTCTTCAGGCTCTCCAGCTGCAAGCGCAGGTCCAGAGGGATTATTCATCATGTGGCAACAATGATTTCTGGGGCTCCAGCGCTGATGGTTCCTGATGCTACAAACTAAGTAACACAGAGTCACAGATGTCCAGATTCCTTGTGCAGAATACTGGTGTGTAATATTCTGATTTATACAAATAACATATTTTTCCCTGACAAGTATGTGCAGGATTTGAGAATTTTTTTAAATTATTTTTATGTCTTACTGGTATAATATATTATACAGTTAACTAGGCATGTTTTGCTAAAATGCTGTTTAAAATGAGATTTTAGAAACAGAACTTTTGAGCTCTGGAATTTGTTGATTCGGATTCCTTGGTTTCACCACAATAAAGATACTGGGCCCGACCTGTGATTTGGGAGAATGAAAATAGTAACTACAGAGTCCTTTGCCAGCTGAGTCTAAATGCACATATTCCTTCCTTTTGATCACAGCTTTATGTGCCTACATTACGTTGATGCTAACCAGGATAAACAGTCGAAGGATGGATGGATAATTTATATGTATTTATATAAATTATATAAATGTCTATAACTAGTCAATTCTGTATATGATGTATTCTCTGTAAATTTCGACAAAATAATATATTCCAGGTTAACTTATGATGATATTATAACCGTAGGTCAGTCCAGGTCAGCACTACTGAAAGGTGCAAAAAATTCAACAGTTAGACGCTGGGCTACATCAACGGCCAGTGGGCTCTTTATAAAAACTCATAGTCCCACAATGCTTTGCACATGGTTATGCGTCAAACCGCGTGGCCGAAGAGCTCATGCGCGTTCCTTGACGGGGCCGGTGTATCATGGCGACATATGTGGATATTCTTAAGAGCGAGTTTCCCGAAATTGATACCGAAGTCTTCGATTATATCACAGGTGAGAAGGACATCGGTTTTTTCCATGCGTCTAAAACAAAGTAAATAATGATCGATTAATTCACCTTGTTATATTTGAGGGCTAGCTAAGGAAAACGAGCAGTTTGAATGGCAGAAGCGACCAGTCATAGCTTAAGACAACGGGGTTGGAAGTGGAGGCGGAATTTACAGTTGCCCTACTACGGTTTTAAAAGTAACATTTCTTTATGTTTATAGATTGATCCTCAATGAAATTTATTGGATATTTAGCGGCTTTTGCGGGTGTACTGGAGAGCTCACTTTACGGTGCATGGCCCGTTTGGCTATGTGGGATATAATGCCCTCTTCAGGCCGGGAAAGAGAGACTGGCCCTTGAACTCCCCACACGCTAACATTTAGTGCCCGTGCGCTAGGTGTGTTGAACTGCGGAGGATCTGATTTTGAGGATGGAGAGGAGGTGTTTGACGCGATCGGAGGAGTCCTACAGGAAGTGTCGGGGGACTGTAAGAACGAGGAGGACATTCGAGGTATCTGTCTGCAGATGTTCAACACGCTGAAGCTGTGAGTACCCACCAGGGCTTCGAGTGGAGGGGAGGTGCAGGGAGTGGGCTGGGCTTCACCTCCCTTCTCTTTCCACATCAGTAACAGCCTCCTGTCCTTTTATTTCTCTGCAGTAATAGCTGCCATCAGGTACAGAGGCAGGTCCTCCTGGATGCCCCTGTCCAGCTGTCTCAGATCTCTGCAGAATGCGGTAAGGCTCACTTCAGTTCTGTTTGCTCTCTCAGGCGCTTGTAAAGTAAACTAGAATCCCCACCTTCTTTTCCATGTGTTTTTTTTGGGGGGGGGGGGGGTGGGGGGGGCTGTGTGTTTGTACTTTTTCGATCTGAGCATGTAAATTTCACATGTTTCGCCTCAGACACTGGTGCCAGCGATGCCCAGGGGATCTGGATGGTGAAGCGTGGTCAGAACACGGTGAGGCGTCTTCCTCTTCTTGCACACTGAAGTGTAACCAGTGTAACTAGCTGTGTAACCAGGTTTCCACTTCCCCGGCAGACCGTGGATGCCAAGAAGCTGGAGAAGGCTGAGGCCAAGCTGAGGGCCAAGCATGAGAGGAGGAACGAGCGCGATGCCCAGAAGACTCCGGCCTCGTTGTGAGCTCCTGTCCTCCACAGCGTGGCTCGCACCTCCTCCCTGCTGTTCCCTTTTTCCTGACTGGCTTATCCTTGCTTCTGGTTTTGCATCAGGGTGCTGGATGAAGCGTCAGCCAGCCAGGCCAGCAGTAAGAAGGATAGCCGCGTGGACCAGTCGGGGAAGAATCGGAGCTATGACATTCGCATCGAGAACTTCGATGTGTCGTTCGGGGAGCGGTGAGCTCCGGGGGCCCAAGGGGCACTGCGTGTATCGAGCCTCACTGGCTGCGTGGGGGGTTGTTTACTGAGGCTCTGTGCCACAGGTCCCTGCTGCAGGGGGCGGAGCTGTCGCTGGCCAGTGGGCGCCGCTACGGCCTGATTGGCCGAAATGGCTTGGGCAAGACCACCCTGCTGAAGATGCTGGCCAGTAGGAATCTGCGTGTGCCTGCACATCTGTCCATCCTGCACGTGGAGCAGGAGGTGGCAGGCGATGACACCATGGCCCTACAGAGCGTGCTGGAGAGCGACAGCGTGCGCGAGGGGCTACTGGCCGAGGAGCGACAACTCAACGCTCGCATCGCCGGCGGCACGTGAGTCTGGCGCCTCTAGGAATGTTACCTCGTGTGCAAAATTAGCCTGAAGATGCAGGCCACTTGACTGATGGGAGCAGATGGGAGGTGGCTGCTGGTGTGCCTTTTAGGCACTAGAGGGTGCAAGATGCACTCAGCTAATGAAGAAGCTAACCTAAACAAGCCTGTCCCACACCGAAAAGGCAGCAGGGTGACTGAGATGTGCATTTTCTTTCTGTGTTTGTGTCCCAGGGCCGACAGCCAGGACAGCGTCCGACTATCAGAGGTATATGCTAAACTGCTGGAGATTGAGGCTGACAAGGCCCCTGCCAGGTAAGCGCCTGTCACATTCCCCTGTAAAGTCTGTGATGAGTAATGGCTGCATTATGAGTAATAAATATGTATTGGGTAATAGGTTTCTAATGAGTAACGTTGCAAAAATGCAGCTGACTGCCCTTCTAACAGCCAGACATCAGGCCTGGTCACATGCACACATGACTCACCCTTCCTCTTCTGTCTCAGGGCCTCCGTCATCTTGGCAGGCTTGGGCTTTTCTCCCAGAATGCAGCAGCAGACGACAAAGTGAGTGCGCCCTCTTGTGACTGAAGCGTAGGTATGCGGCTCTCCGTGGCGCCGGAGTGAATAACGTGTGTGTTCTCTCACCTCAGGGAATTTTCCGGAGGCTGGAGGATGAGGCTGGCACTGGCCAGGGCACTTTTTGCCCGGTACGTTTATCTCCCTCTTCATTCCTTTCCCCCCCCCCCTTCAGTTTGATCCATCTCTTTTTTATTTTATGCATTCATCCTTCCATCTTTTCCCTCTTTTTCAGGCCGGATCTTTTGTTACTTGATGGTAAGTGGACCCCCACTTCTGTTGTGAGGATAACTGGAGCACTGGATTAAATAGGCTAGACTCATAGTGTAATAACTAGTAATACTAATAGGACTACTGTTGTTTATCAGTGTTTGGGTTGAATTTTTCTCAAGGTCCCGCAGCAGCGCCCACTGGGATTGTTGTTCTGTCTTGAAATCTGAGGGCGTGAGCGTAATTGCATACTTGCTTGCTATGTAGTAGGCGAATTGTAGTATGCGAAGTGAGCAGTATGTCCAAATCCTTAGTTTGGATGAGATAGTAGGTGAAAGTGATGAACGCCGTGCTACATCCCACAAGCCCACTGTAATGGCAAAGAACATCACTTGGAAGTGCCGTCACTGTACGAATCTAAGTAGAATACAATACCCAGTTATGTATATTATTGACTCAAATATGTGATTTTTTCATTGAAACCGAAACTTTCATGAGGGTCAAGCTACACTGGTAAACATCTGGGTCAAGTATAAGATGGTGACCGCAGTGTATCTGACTGCAGGCACGCTTCTGTACTGCATGGATGCATACAGTATGTACTGCAGTAATGGTCAGATAGTATGCTTCCAAGGAAATTCAGTACATACTGTGTAAGGATGTGATTTCAGGCGCACCGTGAGTATGCCCTTCACTGCTATACATCACTGTCCCGCTCTCTAACTCTGGTCTGCTCCCTGTCCAGAACCCACCAACATGCTGGATGTCCGGGCAATTCTCTGGCTGGAAAACTACCTGCAGGTCTGCCTTCGCACACACACACATACACACACCGGTCCTCTCGCTCGCGTCCCTGGAGCTCACCTTCCTGGTCTCGCTTCCCAATGCGCAGACGTGGCAGTCCACCATCTTGGTGGTTTCCCATGACCGGAACTTCCTGAACGCCGTGGTGACTGACATCATCCATCTGCACTCCCAGCGGCTGGAGAGTTACCGTGGCAACTATGAGAACTTTGTCAAAACCAAGGAGGACCGTTTGAAGAACCAGCAAAGGGAATATGAGGCCCAGCTCCAGTACAGAGAGCATATCCAGGTAACAAATCAATGGTCGTGGGTTCAAATCCCAGGGAGCGAAGCATAAATTGTAACCCTGCAATAAGTCGCTTTCAATTAAAATGTCAGATAAAGTTATAAAAATGTTAAATAAATGTAAATTTATACGTTTAAACACAGTGACCCACTTCCAGGTGTGTTCCGCGTTTGTATATGTACAGGCACACTAGAAAACATTTATTTTTATAGCACAGTACAACGAATAATCACATATCCCATCTTAGGCTGTTAAGGAACATAAATTAATTAACATACAAAGCTTGGGAGTGCAGCATAAGGTCTTACTTTGGGATTAAGGTCCCTGCTCAGCACTAATATGGTGCCTTGGTCAGGCACGGCATTCAGACCAGCAACCCTCTGAAGACGGATCCCAGTCACACACTGCCTTACTATGGTAAGGTAGTGATGGCCAAAATAATGCTTCATGAGCCATTTGCTGTATTTTCTAACCCACTAGGTCAGAGGTGGACAATCATATCCGCAAAGGGCCGGTGTGTGTGCAGGTGTTTGGGATAACCGTTAGGTCAGCTGTTCAAACCCAGGTGTGAGGAATCTTCAGCTAATCAGTCCTCTAATTGGTAACCTAATTAGGGAGTTGCAATGAAAACCCACATACACAGTGGCCCTTTCTAGATGAGATTGCCCACCCCTGCACATGATGGTGCTCTTCGTTTACTTTGGGGCATACTTTGAGCCATTTTTGAACAGATGGCTCCATCTAGTGCAGTGTTTCCCAATCCAGTCCTCGGGGGAACGCTGGACAGTTCACATTTTTGCTCCCTCCCAGCCAATCAGGGACACCGAATATCTGGTACAGGTGGGTTGGGAGCTGGGAGGAAGCAAGAACATGGACTGTTCGGTGTTCCCCGAGGACTGGGTTGGGAAACACTGCTCTAGTGAGTTAGAAAATACAGCAGATGGTTCATGAAGTGTTGTTTTGGCCATTACTGCAGGCGGGTGTACGCACACACACACACACAAACACACAGGTGACAAAGCTTTGTGTGTCTGTCTCGCAGGTGTTCATCGACCGCTTCAGGTACAATGCTAACAGAGCTGCGCAGGTGCAGAGCAAGCTGAAACTTCTGGAGAAGCTGTAAGTCTCCCACCAGCCTGTCTGCTCCTCTTTGGGACATTTCAGCTCCATCTGTCGTGCACGTTCACTGATGATTCTTCTTCGGCACCTTACAGCCCTGAACTGAAGCCAATTGAGAAGGATTCAGAGGTGGTTTTACGGTGAGTGTCTCTACATGCCACGCTCTGAGCCTGGACTTTCCAAACACTTTCCAACGTGTGCACCGAGATGATTTAATCTCATGCTTCTTCCAAACCACCTATTGCACTGCTTTAACCACATGCAGCAGACGTACTCAAAGAATGCTTTTGTAGAAGCTGCGTGTTTACAGCCAAGGAATATCATTGCTGAGGTGTGAGAGCTCTTCAAATCTTGATGCTTGAGCATAAGTGGAACTGGTAGCTGGTTAGGGGCCAGTGGTCACCAGGGGGCCTCGGCCATCTAATCAGCTTGTCAAAATGGGAAGGAAGGTGACATGACACCTTAGGCTGATGCTCCTGGAAGATGTTGGAACTGGATCACATTCTTTTCTGAAGCCAGAGGGGTGTGTGTATTGCTGCAGGTTCCCGGATAACTTCGAGAAGCTGTCTCCCCCGATCCTGCAACTGGACGAGGTGGAGTTCTACTACAGCCCTGCCCAGCGCCTCTTCTCCGCGCTGAGCGTGTCAGCCGACCTGGAGTCCCGCATCTGCGTGGTGTGTACCGCTAATGCTGCCGCTACGTTGCAAAACCAGGGACGGCATCTTGAGATGCGCTCTTTGCACCCCCTACAGGTGGGTGAGAATGGTGCGGGTAAGTCCACCATGCTGAAGCTGCTGTTAGGGGACCTTACGCCTGTCAGTGGCATTCGACACGCCCACAGGTGAGTGCAGGGCCTGGCCGTACCTCAACGTGTGCGCCTCCATGGTTGTAGGGGTGAGTCAAGACTGGGCTTTCATCTCACAGGAACCTGAAAATCGGCTACTTCAGTCAGCACCACGTGGACCAACTGGACCTCAATGTGTGCTCCGTGGAGCTTCTGGCCAATAAGTTTCCAGGTATGGCCCCCCCATCTGCACTGGCTCACGTGGGCTCAGACCCCAACCTGCCTGCGAAACACGCTATAGGTCGTTGTGTGGCTCAACAGGCTAGACCTCTGTGCTTTTGATTGGAAGGTCATCGGGTCAAATCCCAAAGACCCTGCTTTCTCAAGGAAAAAGTAAATAAATAAAATGTAAAGGTACCTGCCGGATCCCCGTGACTCCCCTTCACTTCAGGCCGACCAGAAGAGGAGTACCGCCACCAACTGGGGAGGTATGGCATCACAGGCGAGCTGGCGACTCGGCCCGTGGCTAGCCTGTCGGGAGGGCAGAAGAGTCGCGTGGCCTTTGCTCAGATGACCATGCCCAGGTGACCTTGCAGCTCAGACATGGCTGGACGATCTCATACACAGACACACACATGCTCGTTGAGTTTTAACTTCTACTCTTGTGTTTCTCAGCCCAAATTTCTACATTTTGGATGAACCCACCAATCATCTAGACATGGAGACAATTGAGGCTTTAGCAAAAGCGCTCAACAAATTCAAGGTGGGCATTACTTCTGGATGGACGTCTTTGCCCCCTGCTGGTAGATGTGAAACTGACACGTCGTAAAACCTGTATTCCCTCCTTCTGTTCCAGGGTGGGGTCATCTTGGTCTCCCATGACGAACGACTCATTCGCATGGTGTGTAAGGAGCTATGGGTGTGTGAGGCAGGCAAGGTCAGACGTATCGAGGGTGGCTTCGACGAGTACCGTGACACCCTGCAGGAGCAGTTCCGCAAGGAGGGTTACCTGTGAGCTGGTGGGATTCTATACGCAGAAGGACTCTCCAAAATCATGCTCAACTGAACTGCTGGTCCACCTGACTCCCCCACTGCCAATCAGCACTCTCTGGGGAAGACTGAACACTTACATCATAAGTTCTTAGCATCCCCGAAGTTCACCCCTTCCCAACTCCATCCTCCAATCACCTGAAACTTTTATCATACCCCGCCTCCTGGATGTGCTGATTGGACCTCTGCACAGCTACAATAGGCTGTGGGAGGGCCCAGCTCTCCCAGCAAGTTGCCGTTTGTTGCTTTGTTTTACCTGTGTGGAGGCTGCTGTCCTGTTGGACTTGCAGCCTGGAGCAGAGTGAGTGCTGTTTTTACCCCAGGGCCCCTCTGAGCCACCATCAGTTCACCATGAGCATGGAGAGAGGAATCTATACACATTCATCCATATATAAAAGATTATTCCACATTATGAACCTAAATCAGATTTTGCCCATTTTTCGATGCTGTACCTAACTTATAAATAGCTGTTTTGAATTATCGATCACAACACGCTAATAAATGAATAAAATAAAATTGCAGTTTGAGTTGTGGTACTTCCAGGAACGCCACGCTTAATAATTTATGGTGAGGGCAGTTGATCCTGTTAGCACGTTGAGGGCCAACCTCTGGATTTATTATAAACTTTACTGGGGGGAGGTGAGAAGGCCACAGACATACTAATAAACCATTCATGTTTGTGACTGCGGTTTTCTGGCTATGTGAAAACTCAGGGCAGAAGTCCTGCTGGTGTTTTTTGGTTGTAATAGAAGGGGGCCTCTGAAAGCCTGAGGGAAAGCATCTAAACAAACCAGAGAGGTTGGTGTTATGGCTGTTAGTTCTCAAGAGTGACAGTATGGTTTAAGTATTTTTTACCCTTAGGGAGTGATTGGGGTCAATCTGACCCCAGAGCATCTAGAAACGGTAGGCATTTTCACATGGGGGACATTAACACTCCCAAGGGGAGGCATTAACACTCCCAAGGCATCACTTCTCAGGTCAGTTGTGGCGGGGGGGTGCAAAGCCCTGGATCCAGTCTGAGTCCATGGGGCCGGGACGTCTGTACGTGACCTGAATCCATCAGCTGTGGGACTAGCAGGCATCCAGACAATAGTTACCTGCCTTTTGTATTTCTGAAACTACTGGCTCAAGGACTAATGCTACCCCATTTCCAAAAAAGTCGGAACACTGTAAAATGTAAATTAAAAACAGAATGCAATGCTTTATGAATCATATAAACCCATATGTAACTGGAATAGAACAAAGACAACATACCAAAAAGTTGAAACCGAGAAATTGGCCTCACATTCCAGTTTGTAGTTTTCCGAAGTTATGCCAAATGATCACAGAATCACAATGTACATTCACAGCACTATTTATTTAACACATCTGACCAAAAAAAAACACACAGAAGTGTGGAAAGCAGAGGAACAGAGACCAGGACCTGCCAGCACCCCTGGAGCAGCGAAGGTTAGGGCCCCACAGTGACATGATTATTTAGCCCGGATTCAAACCCATAACCTTTTAGACGAGGGCACAGATCCCTGCCCTGCTGTGCTGCATTCACCTTTTTGTGTTGCTCCAGGGCTGCCAGCACATTCCAATCAATGTTGTTTGTGTGTTTTCCAACCTTGTACTTTATTGAATGGCAGTATAACACTTGCAATCACTGTGAAGAAAAACAAAGGCACTTTCGGGTGGCGTGCCGCTGTGGCTCTGCCTCACTCTCTGCCCCAGCCTTTTTACTTTTCGCTATTTTGGAACGTGTCCGTGGCTGAGATTGCTGGGCAGGAGGAAGCCAGATCAGTGCGGTTCTGAATCCTGACGCACGATGTCCTGCGTTTATTCCCCGGACTTCCCCATCACGCCTGGCTCCACGTATCAGTGGCGGAGGTCGAGAGGAGTCTGTCCATTGGCTGTTTCTACACCAGTCAGCTGGTGTTTATTCTCACTCTGTCACTGTGTTATTTTTTAGGCCAGTGAATGTTTTCAAACAGTTCCAAGTCTTTGACGTTTTGGACAATACAGCACCACTGGCCACATGTGAGTGAAGACGTCCCAAAGGAAAAGCTAACCGCCAAGGGCTGTTCATCGTAGGTAACAACTATGCTAGAGCTGGGCGATATGGCCTAAAAATAAAATCTCCGATTTATTTCACAATAAATCCGATTTTCGATTTTAATCGATTTTCCCCTGCCCTACTCAAAATCAAACTACAGGTTAAAGTGCAATCTGACAAGCCAAAAAAGATGCTCGTAAGTGAGATGGCAGACCACGCCATTGTAAACACTTTTAGAAACGTGTAATATAAACTTGCAATATAGATCGCGACAGCGTTTATCGTCTCCCACCGTGCCCCATTCTTATCATATGGCACACAGCTGGTAAACGTGTCGGGGACGGTCGCTTGCTTAATTCGAATTTACAGTTCAGGATGAATGTGTTTTTATGAAAATCGATTTTCTTAATTATTTTAGTGCCAAAAGTGGAACTAATGCGACGTACCGTTCTTCACGGGTAAATTAGCGCGGCGCACAAACAACGTGGCAATGACAGGGGAAAAGCTGGAGCTTGTGCCCAAGAAAGGTGCCGTTACATCTGTAATATGGAATTGGATCGCTTTTGTGGCTTCGGACACAGAGCAGTCCTCGTTGCAGGAAGCAGCACGACAAATTTATCCCAGCACTTAAAGCAGAGGCGTGCAGCGGAGTGGGAGAAGTGCGGCTCCCTGCGAAAGGAAAATAGCCTCAGCACCAGCACAACATCCAAAGTTAATCGATAAAATCGATGTATCGCCCACCTCTAAACTATCCTGTTTGTTAAGTGTTGAAATGTCAGTGAAGGACGTGGTTTCATTGACTTACGAATTCATTGGCTTCTATGAATTCTTTAGTTGTTTGACAGCTCTACAGCTCGCGCTGGAAGGCCGGGTTCCCCCGCCCAGTCTGCTGCACATGTGGCACCACTGCTTTCATGTAGAACTTTTCCAGCTTGTCTTCCACAGATGCCCAGAACTGTGGGTCAAAGGTCATGGGCACGACAGCTGTCTCGCGCTGGGTGTACACCACGAAGTCGGCCTTGTGGATGCCCACCACGGCCATCTGGCACTGCACCTGCGTGTAGTAGCTGTGCTTTTCCTTCAGCTGGTAGCCGCACGGCACGTCCGCCAGCTCCAGGCAGAAGTTGCGGTCCTCCAGGCAGGCCTGCGCCACCGTGTTCTCCCGGTGCTTGTAGGGACACTTGATCTCCAGCAGGAGGCGCTCATCGCTCCCCGAGATCTCCACGACGCCGTCGGGGCTGGCGGCCAGCCAGGATTTCTGCGGGTGGATGAAAAGGCCGCAGTGGCGAATAGAGACCGGCCGCCCCAGCTGCTTGCTCTTCAGCTTCTGGTACTTCTGAGCCGCCACCGATTCCTTATTCACACCCCAGCTCATGGCCCGCGTCATCACGTGGGGGCCGTCCCCAACAATGGAGGCCAGGTAGGAGGTGGGAGGGGTCTGACTGAGCCCGGAGACGAAGCGGCTGTGGGAGACCCGATGCGCGATGGAGGCCGTGATCCGGTTCTGACGCCAAGCGAACCACTTGGGATTGTCTCTTTGTCCGCGGGTCGAGTTCTCCACAGCCTCCAGCTCTGCCTGCTTCAGCCTCACACCCAGGACCACCTCCTCTGGCTTGGGCAGTGGGGGAGCAGCGTCTTCTCCCTTCTTGGACCTCTGGCTAGGGGTTCGAGCTGCACCTGCTGCCCCCTGCTGGTGGCTCAACTCATCTGCTTCCCCTTCCTTCCGTCTGACTTGGACTCTGCTGCCCCCAGAGGCCTTTGAGGGTGCAGACTGGGACCTTTTTATGGCTGATCCTGCAGAGGAACTGGTGGGGCCCATGCTGTTGCTCATCCTTGCTGTGTCAGCAGGGCATGAGTCTTTCGTTTTTGCTTTATCAGTCTGCATTTCTGTCTGGGTCACAAGGCTGGGATAGGAGAACACACCAGAATGACACAGAAAATATGAGCTTTAGTCCCACTTCTGTCAATAACAGCTAGTTCAGAGCTTATACTCTTCTAGTGGAAAGTTCTAGTCCCAGTACCCACTGCTCCAACTATGGATGCCTGTATTGGCCACGCAATTAATACATCCTCACTAAATGTCCCTTTCTGATTCTTTCCGTCATTACTCTCCCATGAGCGTAACATCAACGTAAAGTTAAGCAGTGAAGTTAAATACGGCGAGTACAGCTATACTGAAATCAGCTGAAATGATCACTAACATAAACGGGAGTTTGACATGATTCGGTGGTTTAAACAAAGTATTATGAAGCAAGTGAGTACGAAAGTAAACTAGAACGAAAACTAAGGCAAAATTAGGCATACAGTATGCTGCATATTGGTAAATCACACCACTTCTACTTGAAGATCAGCACCGGAATAAAAGTATCTGGATAGCAAATGTGCGACAAAACCGGCGGTCAAGATTTACGGGACACTTACCGGAGAGAATCCTACCGACTGATGCTCTACAGGGAGCGAATACGTTCTTATAAAGCCGGCGGGATATGCTCCGGCAAGTCCCGGGCAGAGCCGGGGTGGAGCTGTCATGTGACGAGCCGTCGCGATGACAACCGCGCTAAAAACAAACACGACGTGCCGTATATATTGTATAAAATGCTCACTCACGCACCAAACACAATAAGACCACGTAAAATGAATCGCTATACCATACAATGTAATTCCGTGTTATAGCGGGTATTTCCGTGCAACTGACCCGTTTTAAAGTCCCTAAACGCCCAAAAAACAGGCATCTGTTAGATTTAAGTAGCAAAATACCAATGAAACAGCAACATGTTTCATCTTCGGATTACGACACTTTTGTTACAAGAGAAGTCTATGTTTTTTTTTTTTGGTATTTAAAACAATCTATTAAATTAAAAAAAATAAAATAAAATGAATAGCCAGTTAATAAACCTCACTAAAAAAATAATAAATGTATATTATAAAAACATATAATTGAAGGAGAGATTTAGATTCTGATCTGAAATACATTAATTATTCAAATGAATCGTGCACTACGCGTGCCACATCTTGTAAGTGAAAGTTAATGTTCAGTATGATCTGCCAAAGTGACTTTGGCGAGACTGGCTGGGGAACAGCACGATGAGTCAGTCTATTAGTCACTGTCAGTCTGTCTGTTGCGTAAATTTTCTTCTAACCTACTTAGTTCTTTCCCTAGGTAAAATTTACGTGAAGCTGAGTCACAACCCAAACAAATACACACACAAAAACACTGGTCTCCAGACACTGTTATCCTTTGGTCTCCATGGATATCAGCAGCTGTATGCGTGGTTTCCCCGGGAACCCAGTGGCCCGAGCCCCCAGTATCGATGCGAAGCGGACCGTGGCCCCTCAGGCAAACGCCAGGCGGTACCGGCAGCTGAGTTTGGGGATTCTGACCGCTGGGTGGCAGTGCAGCGCAGCTCAGTTCACTGTTCTTACTTTGTATGAGTATATTCACAAACCTCATACAGTCACAGCAGTGGCTCCCGCCAACAGCTTCCTGAAATTACGGAGAAATGTGTCTGGCTGCTTGTTAAGTGTGGCCACATCGAATAGTTAAGTCATTCAGAGAAACAGACACTGACAGAGCTTTCCAGCTGTGTTTGGCACAGTTCTCTGCTTAAAAAGACACAAGACAGACACTAAATGACTGATACCCCACACAGTGACCCATTGTATATTATTTCTTTTTCCAAAAAGACACAACAACAGGACATATTATTTGCAGCATTACTGAGAATTGTGAGAAATGCACTCCACTGCTCCCAGGGTCTCTCACAACAGACTTGCCGTAAACATCAGAGGGAAACATGCTTAGAAACAGGTGTACAATCATTTATACAGTTATATCAATACAAAGCAATTCCTGCACTTTTGTATGAGTAATTCTTTATACAAAATTAAATATTTTTTCATATTCTGTGTATAAATGTATGGACGTTTTTATTAGATAATTTATCTGATGTACTAATCATTATGAAATATATTGATAATGAAATAAAATTAAGCTTTATAGAGAATCAGGTACAGTACAGGTGAATATGAACTTGTCCAGCAGGACTGAGGTCCGGGTTTCGGTTTGAGCCGCCATGCAGGGGCCCCGCCTTAGCACAAGGGAACTCTTCTTTGCCACTGCTGTCAAACCGAAATGAGCCATCACTCATATACGGTGCTACCATGACCCCCAGTGTGTCTTTGAATCATTCTTAAGCTGCTGGAAGTGCCTGACCCCCACCCCACCCCCCAAAAACAAACAAGTCATCAAACGGCACCCCAGTGAACACGAAAGATAAATGAAAGCTGCACATGAAGAAAAAAAAAAAAGAAAAAACTGTGCCGCCTTGCATTTTCTGCCTCGTGTCCTCCGGCACGCGCCTGCTATTCATCCGTGTACCACTAGAGGGCCAGGTTTCTGTTACATGGGTTCGGTTCTATCCCACAGCTCCAGATCATTACTGACTGTGTACTGTGCCTTGGACTGGAGCCAGGCCAAACAGAACCGGGCCTGCCTGGTCTGTTTGCATCCTGGATGTACCACAGTTTCCGTTTTTTTTTTGGCAGGAAGCCATCTCCATGCCATGCTATCTTGTGCATTCTTGCCACGGAAATAAAATGTGTAAAACATACTAACTATGTAAAATTACAAAAAGTATAGGAAAAAAAACATACTTATGAGTCTAAAAGTATTTAAGATAGGTTAAAATAAAAACCACCTGTTTACAACATAAAGGTAATAATGATTTTCATCACAGTAAAATGAATCTAAAATAAAGTAAATTAAATACTGTTGGGCAACAACATTTTCTAGCTTTTTTCCTGGTTTACATGATTAGCTGAGTGGCTTTGAAAAGTGAACTCGATGGCTGACAGTAAAGGACACGATTCCCACCATGGACATGCTGTGGATGCTGGGGGGGAAATAACAGTTAGGGGGCGGAGACAAGCTGTAGGAGGCGGGGCTTCAGCTCAGAAGTCACCATACGGAGCACTTCTGAACAGGGTGCATGGGGGAACCTCTGGAGCAGTGAAAGACTCTGCCGAACTCATCAAACTGAGATACACTGCCAATCACCCTGCAGAGCAGAAGAGAGAGGCGAGTCCATCCAATCACATGGCTGCAACATTCATGAACCCCTCTTCTGGGGTCACCTTCAGAATAAGAGTCCTCATGTTAAACAACCCCTCTACCTGCTGTGAGAACATCACACTTGGTGAGTGACTTGTGAATAGGTGTGACACGGGCAGGTGCAATTACCTGTAGTGCTCAGGTGCATGTTTGTCTGTTAGGAGCTGCAGGTAGATAGACTGAGATCGCCTTTTCATACACCAGTTCTGTCAGGATAGAGCACAAGATGGCTGCTTGTCAGCTTTATGAATGGAGAGGTAAGGTTAAATTAGGGTTAGCGTCAGGGTTTAGGTCAATAGCTGAGCTGACCCAGGGTTAAGGTGCAGGTTAAAATGTCAAGACTTGAGTAGACAGAGTGTTAGAGAGTGAATTAAAAGGTCACTTCCTGAGCACACTGGCAGTTAATGAGTGTGTTAAGAGGTCAGTACTCAAGGAGACAGGGGGTTAGGGAATAGGTTAAAATGTCAGTATCTCTGCCAACTAGGAGTTAGAGGGTGTGTTTAAAGGTCAGTACTTGGGTAGACAGGAAGTATGGAGGCAGGTTATAATGCTAGTAGCTGTTCAGACTGGAAGTTCCGGATTGTGTTAAATGGTCAGTAGCTGAGCAGATTTGGGGTTAGGGGCTGTGTTAAAAAGTCAGTACTTGAGCAGACTGGAAGTTAGGGAGTGAGTTAAAAGGCCAGTACCTGTGCAAAGGCAATGAATAGCAGCTGCTCGTGGGTGTACTTCAGTCCAGGGAGAGGACGCTCTGGTCCATGTTCTCTGACCCATTTTTGGTATGCCTAAGGAGAAGGGGGAGGAATGGTACACAGGGCCTTTGCAAGCACGTAGCTTGTTGTTTCTTGTCAGTCATGTGACCAGTTCATGAAGCATGGTTTCACTGTATTGACTCACATAGTAGGACAATTTCAGTCCTCCCATATCGGCGATGTTCTCTCCCAGAGTCAGACGCCCGTTCACCTGCAGACAGAGATGCCATTGGTGCGCAGCGTTAGGGGGCAGAGCGGCACCGGGGGCTGTATGTCGAGTGTGTGCGTGCATGCCAACCTACTCTCTGGTTATAGACAGTGAAGTTGTCGAAGAGCTTGATGATGCACTCCGCTCTCTTCTGAAACTTTCGGTACGACTCCTCGGTCCACCATTGCTTCAGGTTGCCGTGGCGATCATACTGCCCTCCTGTGAGATGCAGTGGGAGACCGGCACCTTAACATGTAGGCTGCAGGTGAGGGCAGCCCACCTTCACTGCTCTGGGTTATTTTGACGGAGTCCCTCACCCCAGTCGTCGTATCCGTGTGTCAGCTCATGGCCGATGATGGCACCGATTCCCCCATAGTTTAAAGACCTGTGGGCACACACATTGTTGGGTTGCATTTTCTCTCAGTTCAATAGTATTTGTTGCTTTGTTGTAGGATTTTGTTTCAACCAACCAGCTGAGTATTATTAGTCTCAATCACAGGGTGCTCAAGTAGTTGGTTGAAGCAAAATCCTGGACTGGATTGTTACTCTTTGGACCTGGATTACCCACCTCTGCTGTTGCTGAAAGAGAGAGTGAAGCCCGGTGCCGTGCGTGACCTGCAGTTACACAGTTTCTCCACACGGTGGCTCCAACATCCCTTGTATAATCTCTCAGTATAAAACACCTGGGAGAAATGACTCAATGTGTATGTTTTTCTGTCTGTTTATGTACTTACTGTGGAAACTCTGGATCGTACAATGTTGGCTGCAGTATCCCAGCTGGGAAAACTGAGATCCAAAAAGGAAGAAAAGAAATACGAATGAAAAGCGGGTGGGCGAGGCAAGAAAAAGAGATTATTAGGATAAAAATGACAGCTGTGCACACTGAGGGACTCCATCCCATCCTTTATTCTCTCTCTGCCTCTCTCTGTTTTTGTCCTCCGTTAGTAAAAGTGATTTTCCTACTTAATTTAACTCAGCCTGAAAGGAGAATAGGAAACAAGGGCTAAGAACAGGAAATTGTGTGTGTTTGGGGGGGGGGATGTGTGGGTTTGTATTTGAAATCACAAAACCTGCTTTCATTTTTACCTCATGAGGATATATTTCAGGTCCCTACAATATATACCTCAATTTGATAAAAATCTGTGAATGCAATCAAGAAACTACAACGTCAAAGTCTTGTATTTCATTTGGCTACTTATGGGTAAGTTTAGGGCTGGGTAGGGGTTAAGGGTGTCATAGTTGGGATTAGGGTTATGCCCCCACAAGGTCATGCATATATGAACTGCGTGTGCACGCATGTGCAAGAACAAAAGAGTTTCTTTTGTTTGTTTGCGTATGAGTATCAAGCTGTCCTAAGTCTTAAGCGCGATTGCTCGTCTAATTTATTACGGACTCACTCACCCATTTGATTCTTGTTAGGAAGATAATAGGCATTCAGGGCTTGAGGAGGAAGCAGCCACCTGTAAAACCAGGCAAACATTACACACACACACACACTCCCATGAGGCCTGCCCACCCCCAGAGAAGCCTTGGGTAATTATGCCAAGTTGCCCATTGACACTCACGCTGTCTTGTCCACTTCCTCGTGGATCTTTTTCACTGACAGCTTGATGTTGAACCGGATGCTGTTGAGGATATTCTTGAAGTATGTCTTCTCGTTCACATCAAACTTGGGGTGGTTAGAGGTAAAATAGATTTAAATAGTTTGAGAAGATAACAAAGTGAAGGTCCATGCCAGTGTTTTCTATTTCGCCCTGATAAATTCTGCACTGAAGTTGTACTGGTCACTAGTACTAGACAAAATGACGCTTCATGAAGTATTTGCTGTATTTTTTGACCCCACTAGATGGTGGTCTTGGTTTGCTTTGGGGTATGCTTTGTGCCATTTTTTTTTTGTACACAACGCCATCTAGTGGGATCATAAAAAACAGCAAATGGTTCATGAATTGTCATTTTGTCCCTCACTACTGATCATCCTACTGGCAGCACTGACTCACCCCATATTCCTGGTCAATGAGCTCTGGCTTTAGCAGGAAGTCAGGATAGCCTGTCATCACCATCATATGCTGCAGCTGAAAAGGAGGAGAAAGGAGGGAAGGGAAGGTTGGGAATCAACAAACCCAAGTCCCTAAGGGGCAGGAAGGAGGCCCAGTGGTTGAGGGCGCACTGCTGTCAGAAGAAGGTCACGCACCTTGGCCCTGGCTGCCTCCTTGGTCTTTGTGTCCATCCAGTCCAGCTCCTGCAGCCGCTGGTCCAGCACATGCTTGATGTCCTCCACCAGCTCCTGGACCTTTTTTTGAAGCATGGGGGGAGAGAGGTAATGTCAGTATCAATGCATCGCAGGGGAAGGAGAAGGGGCGAAGGCAGGGGGGAGACAGGGGAGGGAGAAGGGGGGAAGGCAGGGGGGAGACAGGGGAGGGAGGTAATGTCAGTGTCAATGCATCGCAGGGGCCTCGGCGAACGACACCTTTCTTTACAACAGGGGAATTTCATCCCCCTCTTGATGAGATTGCAACATTTATCATTTATTTATCATGCTTTTTATGTGACTTACTGGTGTTGTAGAATGTGAAGTGAATTAGGAAGGGGGCGAGAGGGTATTATTTCAAATGAAATGAGTAAAACACATTTGTGTTTTGGAAGGAATTCATATATATACAGGATTCATGGAGAAGACAGGAAAAGAGTGGGGGAAACAGGGGAGGGGGGGGGAGCAGGGGGGGGACAGGGAAGGGAGAGGGGG